>JAGKTI010014289.1:0-21866 GCA_018397915.1 Birgus latro
CCGGTACTGGGGAAAGCTGAAGCTTTCTTATACAGCTAGCAATAAACGTAGGTGCACTGTAACTTCCACATTAGCTGCTTTTTACTTTAAGTGTTCTAATATACATCCAAAATATAGAGCACCTAAAGTGTTGGTGTACATTATTCCACCTTAAATGCAGGTGTTCCAAATGAAAGTGTAGGTGTACAAAACCCTTTCATTCTGAGGCGTAATTTTTTATTTTATTCTCCCTAAATATAGACGATTTTTTTAAAGCTTAGGAGAGTTTTAAAACTAGAGGGGGATTTGATACAGCCTTCATTACTCCGTTCAGTACGATATTTGATTTTACCAAGCTGAATAAAATTGTCTGCAGAGAGAGCAGGAATTAACTAAAAAAAAAAAGACGCCACCTTGTTGAAGGTGTTAATTATAGTTGTTTGTGGTTAATTACAGTCGTTTGTAATGAAATATGGGGTGTATTCTAGGTGGCATAGTAGATATCGTATCACCTTGTCCTAGGCGATTTATTGTGCGTATTACACCTCAACATTCTCTTGCATGCTGTATACATCGTTTTAATGTCGACAAAGATTGGACCAACACTGTACATAAGGGTACTGAGGTGCAATGTGCAAAGTCAACTGCTAAAAACGAGGTGTTGCAAACTCCCCTGAGGCATTTAGAATATGACCCTAAACACCAATCACTTGTGTGGGCAGAAATGTAGAGCGCGTGTGCCGCAGCTGTTGCATACACTCATGGCCACAGGTGTTGTCTCTTAACTTTCTGTGACTCACTCTCTTACACACGCACACACACACACACACACACACACACACACACACACACACACACACACCTTGTAGAATCATCACCCTGTCATGCTCGTGACAACTCTGGTATTTCATTCCAGATAACGCCAGACGATTTTATTCAGGTGAGAGTAAGACGTAGAAGCCTGAAAATGTTAAAACTGATATCATTAACCTTCTAATGGTAAGGAAAAAAAAATCATTAATTCCAGATACAGCCAGACGATTTCACTCAGTTGCCAGTGAGTTATAGAAGGGTGAGAGCTTTAACTCAGTAAATCAGACGACCAATTTTTTCTTAATTTACGTTTGCTGCCATCAGACAATTTTATTAGGCTTTGGGAAGAACTGTTATTGTAAGGAGGTTTCAATGAAGGCAATATCAGATATCCTCAGTTTCAAAAGTCTCCCCAAAGCTTATTAAACTTTCGGGAAATAGAATGAATAAAATGAATGTAATGGTTACCAGATTGGAGGAGTTAATTTTAGCAATTTGCAGGTGTTCGCCGCCAACCTGACAGTAAAAGGCGCTGAGCTGAAGCGAGAGAAGCGCAAGTGTGACCGACTTATTTACCAGATGCTGCCCAGAGCCGTCGCCCTCCAGCTCAAGAAGAAAAAGACGGTGTGATATGATTTATTTTGCATATTCCCTGGGTTTGTTGGTTTCGGTTTGCTTTTTACCTTATTTCAGGTCCTTAACTCTACTTTTATATCAATACTGTTTTTCATTTCCCTAAACCATCACTCTCTAAGTAAAGAAGTAGACGGTTTGATATACTTTGTTCTGTATATTTCCTGCCTGTACTTAACCATCGTTTCAAATATTTTATGGTCTAAACTTATCACTGTTTCAACTCCAGCCTTAACATATTCACTGCATCCAAAATTTCTCTCCTGTCCCGAACGTTTCCCTCCAGCTTAAAGAAGAAGGCGGTCTGATTTGCTCTATTTTCCATATTTTCTTCATTTAATTACCTCTGTTCTGCTGTTGATTATCTGCCGTTCCTCATCTATGTTATTCTGAATCATGTATTCCTATTTTCACTCTGTCACTGTATCTTTGTGTGTGTGTGTGTGTGTGTGTGTGTGTGTAGTGCACCCAATGCTGGAAAAAGGATTTCGATGAAACTTGGCAGGATGGTTGCAACTCGGTCACAAATGGGCCCGTTTGGATATCATGTCGATTCAAATTTTCTAAAGAGGTGTTTTGACCCCTAATTGTTTCCACTGGTTTTACATTACGCAGAGAGCATCAAGCGGGGTTGTCCTGCTTCGAAATGACTATTCGTTGCTTTCCAGCAGTGCGAGGCGCTGTTGAAAAACGGCCCTCATTCACACAAAATCATATTTTCCTCAAAGAAATTTATACAGTATCACTGACACCGACGTGCAGTTCTGCGTGCAATGGTTCAAAAACTGTTGCAGGCACATGCATAATTTTTGAGTCAGTGGTGTGTAACTGATACATTTAGAATTAGGTGGTGAAGACCGTAAAGTGCCGAAAATTGGTCATTTTCAACACACAGCTACGACACCTGAAATTTATATATATATGAATATAGCCTGGCACCGATGGCGCCGGTGCTACGTTGCACATTTATCTGTGGAAACAGATTCCCCATCCATTCGGCGATTCCACTACAATTACGAGATGACTGAAACCTAACCCGTGAAGCGGAAATGTCAACCCAAATCTGTATTTTCTGTTCAGTCGATGGATGCTGTAAACGAATGAGATCTGAGGGTGAAGCCCGGGAACCCTCTGCAAGACCATGTGCGAAATGGCCCAATGGGGGCCACGAAACACCCGTACACAAACTATTAATGTTCCACAGGCACATTGACCTGGAAGTCTGAGCATTTGTTTTAACCTGGCGATGATCTCTGACCCCCTTTCAGCTCACTTCTGAGCAAATATAGTAAGAATGGAGGGTAGATTATGCTATAGTCAATTTGTTTTCATCTGACGGAACTTGGGCACCCGTAACTTTAGCACTACGTCTTGGTTGCATGAAGTTTGATGAGTCATAGGAAGGAATGAGTCCTCTTGGATACTAGTCAAATCACCCGTACAGTCTGACAACGACTGGCCATCAACCGACCTGGAAAGGGTTAGGGATCATTATCAGGTTTGAGATTACCATTCAAGAATATATTATGGAAAGGATGTAGAGCCGCACTTCTACCACTGAGCTACGGGAAATGAGCTGCAAAGAGACAACTTCCAGGTTCAAATTAATGAGGACAAACTATATATAGCACCATGAGGAATAAATCACAGATACGTGTGGTATATGAAGCATAACTCACTCGGAAAAATGAAAAGTGGAATGGTAACTAGCTTTTGTCAATCCTCTCAAGACATCGTAAGGCTAATACAATCCCATTATAATGAAGATGTCTTGAGAGAATGGACAATGCTCAGTATTTCTCTTTTCATTTTTCCAAGAGAAGTGGAGAGATGGTATGGGGCACAAGGACTTAAGGGTAAATGCAGATAAAACAAAAGTGATGATATCTAGGGTTGGTGGCGGTACAATCAGAGGAGAGGGAGAGTGGCCATGTGCAGTTTGCCACAAAGGTGTGGGAAGTAATTCCATCTTGTGCAGTGTTTGTGATAAATGGGTGCACAAGAGATGTAGTGGTATTAGAGGTAGACTGCGAGATAATGCTGGTTTTATGTGTGCGGCATGTCGGGGAGAGCAGGTGGAAACTGTTAGGCGTGAAAGGATTGAACTTGCTGGTGAGTCTCTTGAGTGTGTGGAGGAGTTTCGTTATTTGGGAGACATGTTATTTGCCGGAGGTGGGGCTGGAGCTAGCTCGGTTGCTAGGGTGAGAAGTGGTTGGAAGAAGTTCAGGGAGCTGTTGCCCCTCCTGACATTGAAAGGACTCTCCTTTCATGCTAAGGGGTCTTTGTATGCAGCATGCATTAGGAGTGTGATGCTGTATGGTAGTGAGACCTGGGCAGTAATGGAAGAGAATATTCGCAGGATGAAATGTACAAAAATGACAATGATTAGGTGGATGTGCAGTGTGTCCCCCCTGCGTGCAAGGCCTGGGGGGGCTGGGTTTACGATGAAAGAGTTGAGAGGTAGGATGGGACTGGGGTGTATTGGTGTTGTGTTGAGGAGAGGTAGGCTGAGGTGGTTTGGACATGTGGAGGGGATGGGGGATCATAATTGGGTACAGAGGGTGAGAAGTGTTAATACTGAGGGAGGGGCTGGGAGGGGCAGACCGAGAAAGACATGGGATGAGGTCATTAAGTGTGGCCTCAAGGTTAAGGGACTGAATAGGGAGGCTGCCAAAGATTGCGGAGCATGGAAAGCCGCCATTAGGTGACCAAGGCCGATGCATGCAAGCATGTTGGAGCCTTTAAAAACGAAACGAAACGAACGAAACGAGTTGTGCTTTATATAATATCGTATTCTAGGGTAATCTTATGTTAAATCTCAGTATTAAAGGAGAGATGCTTTGAATGCCGATGACGATTTTGATCGTCATTTCAAATCCAAGCTCAGAGATTCCCATGACGCTTTTAATTGTCATTTTAAGAATCTTTTGTAAAATATTCACCATAAATCGCGTTCAAGAATCATAAGAAAGAGACTCGACCGTGACGTCACGGTATGGTTGCTCTGTGTGGTGGATACTGCATAGGTGGCTTTATTGCTTTATGACTTTATTCTTGGGGAATATTTTTCTATAGCAAGGTATAAAACTTTTGTTTTTTTTTGCCTAACTTCAACTTGTCACTTTGACATTTTATTTTCTTTGTTTTCCTTTTTTGAATATACTACGACGAAGTACAACTATTCAGCTTCAAAATAACACCACCACCAGCATCCCATCATAAAAAGTGTATTTACACTGACCGATCAAAGGAAAAGATTGCAAAGCGAATATGCGGCAGAGCCTAAAAATTAAATTGTGCATCTCTTTCCTTTCGTTTTGCCGCTCAATAAAATGCAAAAATTATCATAATCTATATATCATTGTAAAGATAATTTATTGTAGATTTGCATGCTTTAAACCAGATTTACATATCCTTATTAATTTTTTTTTTTGCCGAATATTTTTCTACGGCAAGGTATAAAATTTTTGGTTTCCGCCTAACTTCAATTCGTCATTTTGACATTTTATTTTCATTGCTTTCCTTTTTTGAACATACTATGAGAAAGTACAACTATTCAGCTTTAAGATGACACCAAAATCAACTTTCTGTCATGAAAACTATTTACACAGAGGGATCAAAGAAAAATATCGCACCACTAAGATATGGGTCAGCTTGAGAGTGGCTAACTAGCACGGAAATAATGTGCCCGGCCCAGAAACCTGATAGGGTTAAGGTGAACGAACTGTTTGTACCACATATGATAGTCTGTTTAATCCGTCTGACAAAAATCCCTAACATTTCAGCTCAGTTAGTGGCCAGATTTAATCAGACTGGAGGATAAATTTGACTAGCAACCAACGAGACTCATTCCTACCTCAAATCTAAGACTCCTCACGCAGCCATGAATAAGTACTTAAGTTGTGAGAGTGGTCTAGTTCCATCAGATGAAAATAAGGTTTGGGTCGTATCCTTGCTCTGAAGATGTCTAACACCCCTTCCTATGTGATTTTTTTTTTTCTAAATATTACACCTAAATATTTTTACCTCCGCCACCGAAGTAGGAAAAGGTTATATATTCACCTATGTTTGTCAGTTTGTTTGTTTATCCACACGATATCTCCAGAAGTTCTCAGTGAATTTCAATGAAACTGTTGTGGAAGGATGGGTCACGAGCCATGAAAGATTTGACTACATTTTAGGACGGATTCAGATCCGGATCCGGATCCTGCAATGACATTGGCGGAGGGATGAGTTCTTTGAGTGCTTTCTAGTTTTGTATCCGTTAATTCTTTTCAATGTTTCGCTCCCCCCCCCCTTGTTTCGGTATCAAACAGACCCGAATAACATGAAATTGAATGTTAACATGTAACATGCAAAACAAATCGCTAAGAAGCAAGTGTTAGGAAGCCTCATAATCTCAGTAACTTGCGGTGTGGAAGCAATCATCATAACCTCCGCCAACTTCGTTGGCGGAGGTTATACATTCACTCATGTTTGTCTGTCTATTTGTCCTCCAAAAGTTCTCGGTGAATTTCAATGAAATTTGGTGGAAAGGTGAGCCATGGGCCAAAAAAGAATTGATTATTTCTTTTGGGGGGGAGGGGGTCCAGATCCGGATCTTATGTATAATATTTGAAAAAGCTCTCAATGAATTTCAATAAAGTTTTGTGGAAGAGTGGGCCATGGATCAAGGAACAAATGATTAAATTTTTGGGCGGATCCGAATTCTATGTATTCCATACAATATCTCCACGGATCCAGATCCGGACCCTTTTTAATGGCAATGGCACTGGTAGAGATATGCTCTGTCTAGTTATTTATGGATTGTATCCTCGATGGTTTATATTTTGTCCATAATGTTTTCAACCAGACACTCAAGAACAAAAGTTCGCCAAACATCTTTCCACTGCAGTGATGGACACGCCCTAAAAACAGAAGCAGTGGAACAATTGGCGATCTTTTGTTGGACTTGGTGTTGGGGCAGTACTCGAGCATCTCTTCCTGAGCCATTTATTATGCCTGTTAAGCTGATATAATATTTTGCGTTATTTATATGTTGCTGGTATCGACTCAGTTTATCTCAGTAACTTACAAGAAGAAGAAAGGGGGAACTTTGGAAAATTAATCGCCGAGGAGGAAGTGTCACGATATCCTCTTGATGCTAGAGAAATATAGATCTTGGATGCTGACAGGTATCGACACAGGTTGTCTCATAATGTATAAAAGGATAAACAGGTGTAATATGCAAAATGAATCGCCGAGGGAGATGTGCTACGAAGTCTCCTATGCCTCCTAAAATATTATGACCTGTACTCTCATCGGTTAAGCAAGTTCCCTAAAACCAGTTCCTGAGCGATTTATTTTTGGATATGACTGATTAATATATTTTTGTGTGTTATGCTGAGTCTGACGATATTGGAATGATTTATGCAACACACAAGAGGACGCTTAGGAAGATGTGTTCGGGAGCTTCCTCAGCCAACGAGAATAAGGCCCTGTGACCCTTACTCTCATTAGTAAGTGAGGCTTCTACAATGCTTTTACCTTAACTTGGCCCGAGTTTTAGTTCTTTTGTTGCTAATTTCACTTAACTCAGTGGTAGAATAAATAGTACTATAACTACATCCTTTCCATAGCATCTTCATGACTAGCATTATACGAGTATTCTAGCGTTAAATCATTGTTACGACTAAGCATCCAAAATGGAGAGATGGCAATTCAAGGCTAGATTAGAGAAGAAGAAGGTATAGCATCTCCTTCATACCAGGGAATATTTGCAGCTGACACGTTATAAACTTGTACGACATTTATGCAATCTATGTCCACCTGAAAATATAAATAGCATAACAAGAGAATAGGATGGGGCAATAGACGAAATATATCGTAAACTTAACTACTGCAAAATCTATAAAGCCTCTAAGAATAAGAGCCTATGTATCTTGGGTATTCGACAGGTACCGGCGGAGAGCTACAAGGACGTGTCTGTGTACTTTAGTGATATCGTTGGCTTCACTACTCTCTGTTCAGACTCTGAACCCATGCAGGTAAGTCACAACGATATAAAATCCCTCTCTAATGCCAGTTGTTCATTCGGGTCACATTTGAAGATTGGAAGAAGCATATAGTGTTCCTTACATTATTCCTCCTCACCACTAGCTAGCCCGGTATTCATCCTTGTATTTAACTGCATAATTTCTATTATCTTTAAATTTTCCTTCCTCTCACTGTCATATTAATATCTTGTTTCTAGACCTAATCTTTTTATGGAAAAAAGAAAAAGCCAATGACTGGAAGAATGTAAAAAGAGTACTCTTCCAAGGAAAAACTGAATAGAACCAGAGCCAGAATCAAGATCTGTTATTTTCGAGATGACTGAACAAACGGACTGAAATTAATGGATTACTGATTAAGTCTGATGCATGGACAGGAAATATTATACGAGTATAATTACGATTCTAAAGGTTTAACAGTGTCATTATTTTCCTACTAACCATTTACTAGTTCTCCCTTCATCGCCCATTTTAGTGCCCACATTTCTGTTATACTTTGATCCCCTTTCCTCTTGCGTACTCATTAGTTCCCATCCTCTGTCTTGTTGGTATATCTCACTCCCTCACTATCATCTCTCTCTCTCTCACTTATCATCTCATTCCCTCTTACAGGAATCTAACTCTTATCAGTATCTCCTTCGCTGCTTAATTTGTACCTCACTTCCTTCATTATTCCTGTCCTCCCTCTCACTAGTATTTTCCTCTCCTATTAGTATCTAGATCCATCTCTTGTTACCAGTTCATTCTCTCCCCATTATTCCTATGCAGTTCCTGGCCTTGCACTTCTCCCAAGCTTCTCCCTGAACTCCACGTCGTTCTCTTTCTTCATTAGTTTTTTCTTTGTATGTCCTTCACTTCCATTCTTGCCTCTTCCTGCCTCATATCTCCTTCCTTGCTCAGGCATTGTCTCTATATCTCTCGCATTCATTTTTATCTCTTTCCTTGTTATATAATTCTTGTATATTTATCCTCTCCATGTTTCACGTACATTTTTGTCTATTTCTCCCCGATCAGTATTTCATTTCTTGGCCAGATTTACTCTCTAACTCTCTCAATTCCATGTTTCTCTCTTTCCCATCTTTAAATGTTACTTCTTGCAAATATTTCTCCTTACGTATGTCACTTCCATCTCTCTCATTTTCTTAGTCTCCCAATCTTTCATTCCTCCGTTTCTGTGTTCACATTTCATCCCTCCTACAGTACTAACTCTAAGTTCAAAATTTCTATGCTTTCGCTCCCATTCTGTGACTCTTCCCTCTCTTTATGCGCCTTTTCCAATCGTTTATGCCTAATTCTGTTCTCTCTTCACCCCTCTCTCTTTCTGTCTCTTCCCTCAGGTAGTGACTCTGCTAAACAAACTCTACAATATGTTCGACTCTCGCATTGGCAACTACGACGTATACAAAGTGGAGACCATCGGGGACGCCTACATGGTCGTGTCTGGTCTCCCTCACCCCAATGGTATACAGTATACGTTTTATTTTCTTAGTCGTCTGTATTTGTGTAAGCCTTTTTTTTTTTTTTTTCGTAGTACAGAGTCGTCTTCGTCGTCATTATTTCCTTCATCAACATCTCCGTCTTCATCGTCATTTTCCTCATCTTCAGTAATATCATCTCCATCTTCATCATCATGATCATCATCATTATCATCATCGCTATTAAACAGGTCAAAAGTCTAACTGCAAAAGTTACTAGCCATGAAGAAGGGACTGAAAAGTGAGACTTACCCTTGGAGAATATTGGACAGACTAAAAGATTACTTCATACGTAATGGAATTGGTTTTAAAAGTCTGTCATAGAGAAAAGATCGTGATGTTGAATTCCTAGAGGTTGAGGGGTAGGGCCTGGTTGCTGCGAGCTTATCATATTGTTATGTGAGATGCCTAAAGACTGATATGGCAAGAATATAAGGTTGTAAGTCAGTGTGTTGCATAAAACGATGTTATATGTTGTAAGAATATGACGCTGGATGAATATGATGTTGCCATAATACGATGCTAAACTATGATGCTGCAAGAATGAGATGTTAAGAGTGATGTGGCAAAAGTGACTACAAGACGCGCAATCCTGCAAAGATGTATTTGTGTTGCAGGGTTGCGTCACGCCGGGGAGCTGTGTGACATGGCCCTGGACCTGATCGAGGGGGCCAAGACCTTCGAGATACCCCACCGCCCCGACAAGTCACTCCTCATCAGGGCCGGCATCAACTCAGGGCCGTGTGTTGCTGGTACTTCCATTATGCTTTTTCTGCTTCACACACTTGTTTGGTCTGATTTTGTCCATTTCACACTGTCTTTCAAAATGCTCCCCTTCTTCCTCTTTTTGCCTTGTTCTGCCTCCGTATGTCTTGTTCTGCCTCCCTCTGCCTTGTCCTGCCTCTTTCTTCCTTGACCTGCCCACCCTCTGCCTAGTCTTGCCTCATTCTGCGTTGTCCTGTTTCCTTCTGCCTTGTTCTGCCACCCTCTGCCTTATCCTGCCGTTCTCTTATTTTCCATGCCGCCCTGTGCTTCCTCTTGGCACTTTGCCTCGTCCCACCACCCTCTGCCTTGTCCTGCCTCCTTCTGCCTTGTCCTTCTTCCCTCTGCCTCGTCTTGCCACTCTTTGCCTCATCCTGGCACCCTCTGCCTCGTCCTGCCACCCTCTGCCTCGTCATGCCACCTTCTGCCTTGTTCGATTTTATGTATCCTTATCCTTCCACCTTTTGTTCTGCCTCTCTTCATCCGAGTAGCCATCACCTCAGCGGCCTGTTATGCTGGTGATTTTTTTTTTCTGCTTTAGTGTGCCTTATCCTATCTCTCACTCCACTTTAGCTTATCTTCCTCTGTTTCAGCTTATCTCACTCAGCCTTGGTATAATACGCATTTCCTTGCTTTGTCTCGTCCTACTACCCTACCTTTTTTGCCTCCTTCTACCTTAATCCTGATTCCCATATACAGTTCATTAGCATAAAGTGATCAGGTTACATCATTTAACTTTTAAAATACTACTCAAGTGGATTTCACAATTATTTACGTCTCTGTATATAGCAAGTAATGAAATAATAATGTAATAAACTTAAACATTAGTCTTTTGGAAAATGACACTATAATTAACGGCATGTTTGTCAGTATGACCTAACGATGAACACTGTTTAGTTGTAGAAGTGAGAGTGATGATGTTGTGTGTTGACAGGAGTGGTTGGGACACGGATGCCTCGCTATTGTCTCTTCGGCGACACGGTTAATGTGGCCAGCAGGATGGAGAGCACAGGGGAAGGTCAGTGCCGTGGTTATCCCTTGATGTTTATTATTCAGCTAACGTGCTGAAGGTTTTTGTACTGTTTGGTTACTGATAACGCCGACAACTGTTTATGCCTGAAAAAAACTTACTCCCGGGGCCCCAGTGTCTGCCATTTTGAATCATATATTTTTACGCTTCTTAAGTATATGTTTTTGCTTATAAGGAAATTTATTAAAAGACTTTTTATGTGTCAGAGAGGCTGCTGATGACAACATTGTGTTTTGAAAGAACTGTATGTTATGCTGCAGTATTTATTGTTGTGAAAAGAATATCATTAAAGTGTGTAAATATGACTGAACCAGTGATAAAATCATGAAAAAACGCTTCAAAAGCAAAAGCTGAAGAGCTGAATAGTGAGAAGTAGGGCTGCACACTTTAGAGCAGGGTAACTGTGAGGACTTGAGTAGTAGGTCGTATTGCAGTTGACGTATTCTGATAACTGAGAGTCCGTATTTGTAGACAAGCCCCCAGTTTTTGACGATCAAGTATATGAGAAGAATAAATGATACCTGACCTTCCAGTATCGATACAGACAACGCTCTGCAACGTGGAAACAGAGTGGCCTACACATCTAACAGTTACAGGTATTCCACAAGTGATAGTAAAAAAATTAGGTATTATTTACACCTCAGTTCACTCAGCTTTAATGATACGATTGTAAGACTACAATTGACGGTTGCATTCTTACTACTTACATTGTAACAAATCACCATTAACTGTAAATAATTTCGGAAGCAGGTAAGTAGAGTATAAAATTACTTGCCTTTATTACCCATGAATGCACCCTCATCTGTGGGATGCATTCTGATAAGTTCAAAAACCTTAAATGTCCCACAACTGCGTTTCAGTAAAGGAGGCTTACCGTCTACTTTGTATTTTAAGTTTAATGCATACGACTTTGAGTGAGAGAAATGCCTTTTGCTAGCCAGTAAGGGAGAAAGGTGGGAAATCATGAGTAGGATATGAGAAGACAAAAGTAAACACTACGTATCATTCTTTTTGTGCATTTTGGAAATTTGGCAACACCTCTTCCTTAGCACTTTGTTTTGCATGTAACACCTCTGAATCCTCTTGTATGGTATTGATGTAAGCTATGTCCATACTGAAACGGTAAACATATCATACAAGGGAAAGTACAATAAGGAGTAAGAAGCAAAATAAATCGTTAAAGAAGGGATGCTACGAAGCCTCCTATGCCACCTAGAGTACGAACCTAATTCTCATGAGGATCAGGAATATTTCAGACTACAGGCTTTCACATTCTTGCCACCAACAGCCATGAAGGTGCACATATCCCAGGCTACTAAAGAGGTTCTCGAGCAGCTGGGAGGCTATTCCGTCGAGTTCAGGGGCTACCAGGAGGTCAAGGTTATGCCTGTCCTAGCCCTTAGTAGTTGTATCCTAGTTTTTTGTCCTCCTATCTTCGACCTAGAACGTTGTAGGTGTGATGTCTATAGTCTGTATCGTTCTTACCTCAAAGGCAACAAGGTCATCAACGTCGTACCTGTTCTAGCCCTTAGCAATCGTGTCTTAGCATTTTGTCTTAGCTTTGATCTACAACGTTTTAGCTATTGAGTTGTCTGTATTGTTATAACCAATAACTGGGAGACTCTTCATAGGGTAAAAAAGCTACTAGATCAAGGTTTTGCTTGTTCTAGTGTTTTTTTTCAGAAATTGTGTCCTAGCCCATTTTGTTGTTGTTGTTGTTGTTGCTCTAGCTTCGAAAGAAAAATACTCTTGCCTAGATGTTTGTTGTCTGTACTGTTCTAACCTGTAGCTGGGAAACAATTCCTTCTAGTTCAGAGACTCCTAGTAGATCAAGGTCATGCCTATTCTCGTCCTTATCGCTCACTATATATCCAAACAATTGATAATATTTTCTCTGTCGGCAGGGTAAGGGCAGCCTCCCGACTTTCTGGCTTGTGTCGGGGCCCCCCAGTACCAAGGGAGTCAAGATCCCCTCGTAGGAGGTCACTAATTCACCTATCTCCTTCCCGTCACGTCACAGGCCGCCTGACATTAGAAAACTTACGATTTCGGAGGCCACTACGACATCAGGTCCTTGAATCCGGTGATGTCTTTCCCTCTCTAGTCTTTGTATACCCAGACGATTTTCTTCAGCTTAGGAAAGGCCTCTTGTACTGATGGGATTTATCTGGTGAGAAGAGTCTACCCTAAGCTGAACAAAATCGTCAAAAGAAGGTACAAATTTAAAATGTCAAAGACATTCCCGGGCTCAGTGGTTTGCTGCAATAGTCCATACTACGTCAAAGGCCGCCATGACATCATATCAAAAGTCCCTGTGACATCGATGACACTGTGACAACTCATCCAAAGTTCTTGTGACACTGATGGCTACCCTGACATCACGTCAAAAGGTCCTTGTGACATCGACTGCCATCGTGACATCGCATCAAGTGTCCGTGCGACGTCAAAGGTCAACATGATATATGAAGAAATTACTCCAGAGTCCATCACAGCGTTATAATGTTCCGATGACTTCAGAGGCCACCGTTACATCACAAGTCTCTGTGATGTCAAAGGCTACAGAGGCATCAAAAGGCCTGTACCGCCATAAGCCACAGTGACATCAAAGTCTTTTGATATCAGGAAACCCTTAGACGTCAAAGTCCTTGTGAAGTCAAGTCTTTGTGATGTCAGAAGCCACAGTCACAGCAAAAGTCTCTGTGATTTCAGAAACTACCTTAACATCACATACCAGTGCAACATCAGAAGTCACAATGGCATCAGAGACTACCGCGACATCAACACCCTTGTAACGACAGAGGCCACTGTGACATCAGTAGACACGGTGAAGTCCGAGCTTACCATGATAACATATCCTCTGTAAGGTTCGAGGGAAAATAAGATGTCAGAAGGCTGTGACGTTAACCCCTTCAACAAGAGGACGTCATATGGAGTTTATTCTTCCTATTTCCTGGCAGTTTCATTCAGCTTAGGAGTGGACGCTTGTAATAAGGACAGTGAAGGTTATATTCAATCTCTTCAGTTCGAAAAGTCTCTCCTAAGCTGAGAAAACCCTCTGAATGTTGCAAAAATAGAATAAGAAATAGGTCAGCGGAGTTGAATGGGTAACTGTGTGACATCAGATGCTCTATGAAGATCAGGAGTGATTTATAAGGCAGGACATCTAGCAGAATTACAAGCGTCTACGACATCACAAACCTCTGTGACATCAAAAGGTTCTCGCGATGTCGAATCCCTGCGACGGGTACAGGGATAAACAGTGTAGTGAAAATGTACAGTGGCGTTCATGAGTCCCGATACACAGGTGGGTTTGTTGTCTATTGTAGTGCTCACTGCTTTTGAAATATGGAATTTTTGTGCTTACTGCCTGATGCACTGAACATAATTTGGTCGGTCAGCAAGTGAAATAGTTCAACATCCTACCAACGGTGGACACAACAGCAGACAAGACAGCTACATGTGTATCAGGACTCATGAACGCGACTGTACATGCTTTAGCCATTTAAGTCAGCCTTAGTGGTATTAATCGTTTTAGAGAGTTTCGTTAGCGAGAATTAATCTCTTATAAGGATGTCTTTTAGAGTTTATTCGTGTTATCTCGAAACAGTTTTATTCAGCCTGGGGAAGCCTTTTAAGACTGGAAGTTAATTATGGCCTTAATCAACCCCTATACCACTAAAGGTTCCATAAAATTTAAATGAAATTATTTGACAGCTGCCTGACTAAGATAAAAGGCGTCATTGGGCTGAAAGTTAGTTTTCCCTGGATGAACTGGTAACAGAACAAACAGGCACAGTTTATAGAATAGCTGTATGCTCCTCTGTATAATATTAAGAAGAGATTAGCAAGTATCGAAAAGCTACTGTTAGAATTACTGATTTAAGAATGCATTAGTATAAGCCTCAATATTGGCTCTTTGAGAGGGTGTAGTTGATGAACCTTGCATGCACTTTGCTAACGAAAGCACATAGCATTCTTATGTAGTGACTGATTAGTGCGTTTGTGTAACATTGTTGGTTTCAAGAACGGCACCTATCCATTGACAACATGAAAGGAGTATAGTAAAGGAGAAATATGCTTAGTTCTTATGTAGTCAGTCTTCTCTCACTAAGGACAGTGGTTAAAAGTTTTCTGAAACATAAACCACGGCTGAAGAGCCCACCAGCCCTTACTAATAACACATAGTTTGCAATCACTTGGTTATTTTCCTTCCCATTTTTTTTTTAATTTCTGTTACAGGGTGACATACAGAATTTTTTTCCCTTTCCTTCTTTCACTTTAACAGAATAAATGCAGTAATTTTGCATCAGAAAACATCAAGAAACGCTATTCCAATTATGATTTTACCGATCTGAATACTGGCGTTGATTCAGCGACACCTCCTCTAAAGAGAACAAACGTCGCCCATCAGTCAACTGTGCACACTGTTTCTACCTTTCTGTCGAGCTCTCTTCTGCTGGAATCAAGTGATACAGTAGTCTTTGGTTATCTTATATAAGCTTTGATAATTCTGAGACAGCCCTCCTCAGTCCGTCTCTCCCTTACCTACA
Organism: Birgus latro; assembly: GCA_018397915.1. Lineage (NCBI taxonomy): Eukaryota > Metazoa > Arthropoda > Malacostraca > Decapoda > Coenobitidae > Birgus > Birgus latro. The sequence continues at coordinate 15,275 of JAGKTI010014289.1, forward strand.
GTGAGCGGACCTCGATACTGGCTGCTGTTTGGTTAACTCTTCACAAAGGACGGGTTTTGCAAGCTTCCGACATTTAATACTACTTTCTGCATTTTGAGCCTTGCATGTCAACTGATTTGTCTGTTCATTACAAGATGTGTGAATTTATATTGCGAACAGTGTGTATCAAAAATAAAAGAACATACTAAAGTCTGGATTTCCTAAGATGATTATAGTGTGTGAGTATGGAGTACTTTCAACAATACGGTCATGTTTGTGAAATACAATGAGAAGCAGAGTAAAAGTATCTCTTAATGTATATTTGGCCAATCACCGCTATACAAATAACTTCATACCGTACAAATGAGATTGAAATTATTCATCTTGCAAGAGCTACGTCACATCACTGGGAGTCTTGTGTTTGCCATAAATGTATGAAGTCTGTTGATAGAGATAATAATGGCCTATACTGCAAGCTTCACAGTGTGCGGGGTCCATAGTCGTCATAGTAGATGATGGCGGTAAGGATACGGCGAGAAAATGAAGAAGCTGGCTCAGATTAGTGTCTGACTATTGCATGAGGGCCAATAAATCTATTACAGTATTCATTTTTTGTTAAGTCTTAATCATATTCAAGAATACGCTCGTGATAATCGATGTTACACGCAGGTCTCTAAATATATTACTTCTGAACAAGGAGAAGGGAGAGCAAACTTTCCAAGAGTCTGACCGGCTCGAGTTTTAAACTCCGGTTAAATCATTTATGAGTTGGACGTGCTAACCGATGCACCACCAGCGCAGCCAGCTTCAGTTATTTCGTTCACCCTGTCAAGGGGCGCTCACCATTCACAGTCTCGATGTAGTACTGTCTTTAGGATGACTGAGCGATAGTTTAAATGGTTTTCTGTAACCCAGGAAACTATTGAGACTACTCTGGGTGGTAACCATATATCTACGTAATACTGATGGTCTAGGGGATTAAGGTGCTCCAACCGGTTGGGGCCCATAAGGCTCTGCGTGCGAAGGTTAGTTGGGATTTATTGCTCACGCAAAGTCACCCAGCAACGAGTGAGGCTGGCCACTCTCACCTTAAATGTTCAGGCTGTGTAGCCTAGCTTCGGGCCCCTACGCTCCTGATGAGGCAGTTAAGGACTAGGTGATGGAGGGGTGACTGGTCGTGGGAACAACAGTAAATGTATAGAAGTAACAGTAGTAAAGGAAATGTTGGAGCCTCGTGGATCTGACGTTGGACTACAGCGTAAAGGGAATGAAGTCTTTTAACCCCTTTAGTCTGAAGATGTATATTTTATTTGATTCTTGCTATCTCTATGCCTCTATACTCATATTCTCTTTAGGATAGACTATTTCAACTGAAGGGATTGGCCAATGTCTTCATTAACTTCCTTTCTACTTGGGGGCTCTCCTAAACGGAATAAACTTATCTAGTAACAAAAATAAATCACACACGAGAATGGGGTCTTGAGATATGAGTAGTCTTAAACATCATCAAGACTACACCCACAAAATAATATCAGTTATTTATGCCAGGCAACCTAGTGCACTTCTTTGTTTAGTCAGTACTGATGATCAGCACATTCAAAAACATCTGAATCAATTTTCGCAAGGAGATGCTGAAGGGTGCCAAGATTTTGGTAACTAATGCACATATCATCATCAGAGCATGATAGGAGAGAGTGACTGCTCCTACCTAGTACTGGAACAGGAAACCTGGATGTTAATCGAAAAGGTGGATCATATTCTGGGTGAAAAACAACAGACTCCTGTCACACACAGAAACATATACAACATCAGCTACCTCACATGCACCCCACCTCTTACATACACACCCCTTCCCAGGTCGACTTAAGGCATCGTGGGAAAGTTTCCTGGGTGTAACTCTCCATGTGGAGAGATCCGGGCTGACAGTGGACCATAAGGGACTACACATTCTTTCACTTTCTTTTTCTTCATTTTCTCTCACGTGTTCTCACCCTCTTGGGGCTTTCTCGATGATATATATATAGACTCTCACCCACAAATAAAATCACAACAACGCAATTTCAATACGCATTTCTGACTACCCTCCGAAAGCCTTTCACGCCTATATCCTTGCATGAAGCATGTGTGAGTAGCAGGTCATTCTCCAGTGACTGATAGTCGTGTTCCTTGGCCCCTTGGAAGTAATTGGCTCTCAGAACCCATAAAACACGGCTTAAACGTGCATAGAAAGGTCATCACATTGACAGGCTTGTGCAAGTTGGCCGCTACCACAGAAACAAAAAGCGCTTAGATCAACCTTGTAGGGTACGCAGGAAAAAAAAAAAAAAAAAAAAAAAGCTCACGAGCACGTTCACGGAATAATATACCTAATCGGCGAGGTATCCGTCAAAAAACTGGAAAATAAACAACAGGAATTTAATTGTATTATATTTAGCTATGGATGTGTTAAAGAACTCGTTTTCGTTAGAACAAAATCTCAAAGAAAATGAACTTGTATTGGTAGCGACTGCAGTTTATGAATATACCTCTTGAATACTTTGTCGATTCCCGTACGTTTTTTTTTTTTTTTTTCCAGGGGATGTGAAACTCAGTGGTCTGGCCTATGTATGAGTTGGCAAAATAATTTTGACTAAAATATATGATAATGATATTTTTGCTTCCTGTAATAAAGCAGGAGGAGAGTTCAAAAGTTACGAAAGGAATATACATTTTCCCTTATGGCAACTGAACCCCCTTAATGAGTCGCAGTGGTATATTTATGACGTGGAGAGCAAACATACATAACGAAAGTCAACTGCAATCCTACATGCATTAAAGCCTTGAAGAGAAAACTACATTCTGTGGAGGCAGCCTAATAACACGTATGTTTTCTTCCCTTGATGCAGTATATGGCCATTATCACAGAGCTACCTATTCACCATAAAGTGGTAATGGAAAGAATTTATTGCTACTGATCTGTAAGACAAGGTATATCACTTCAGTGCCTCATCACTGACTTACAGTAGAATTCACGCCTCCAAAGCTATAATATTTTAGATCATTACTATTAAACCTGAGATCATGAAGAGGAACACTCCCAATTTTTTAAAGCTACTCTTCAAACACAAGGTGAATTTAAAAAAAAAAAAAAGTTCCATGTTCCACCTGGTTGCTGACTGCTGTTGATTCATTTCAGTCTTCCCAATTGTTTCGACTGATACTGATCTGGGGCTTGTCTACACATTTTTGCACTCATTTTTAACAGTACCGAGAGTATACGTCCACTGATTTAAGGGTTTAAGTGGTGAGGCGAACTTAAGTAAAATCAATAACAACCGTAAGATTTAAGATCAATTACCCTTCGTCACTAAGGTGTGTGTGTGTGTGTGTGTGTGTGTGTGTGTGTGTGTGCGCGCGCGTTAGAACAGCTAAGAAATATGTGAATTCTGAGCACTCTTTTTCACTGCCTTTTTCTATTAAAAACCCTACAAGAATTTCATCGTAAGTCTAATTGTAAATCTGAGCTATTGGTTGAATTCGACGTGGATCTGGAGATATTGTAACACCTCTTCCATAGTGATTTGCTCAGCATAGTGCAACTGAATATCCTCTTTTATGGAACTGATTCAAACTGCATCATTTTTGAAGCTATTAAATGATTTACAAGAGAATGTTAAAGTGTACTATGCAAATATAATAATAATTCGCTTATGAATAGGTACTACGAAGCCTTGTTTGTCGCCTAGACGATATTATTTATGGCTTACAATTATTTTGTATCCTAGTTTATTAGCCACTTCACGACGAGGACCACTTCTTATATCATTTTCTTGTCGCCGCTTTAGTTACCCTAGACTCAGATTGACGTGAATCTAGTGGACTTTGGGCATAATGAAGCTTCCTAACACCTCTTTCTTGGTGATTTTTTTTTTTTTTTTATATGGCTGGTTAATTCCAATTGAATATCCCTTGATGTGTTATTTATGCACAGTATGACGATATTCGAAGGATTCATGCAAAACAAAAGAGGACAGTATTAAACAAAATAAACTGCTTAGGAAAAGGTGTCAGGGAACTTCCTTAACCGACGAGAAGACAGGCCTTAGGCTGAAGGTACCCTCCTCCTGCAGTTCACCATACTCCTTTCGAAAGGATAGGGAGGGAGACGAGGGGCGCTTGTATATCTAGGGAGGGAAGCCACCCAGCAATAAGTTGCTTCCACAGGGAGGCGTCCCTCTCTCGGACCATATATATTTTTCCTTGTTGCCACCAAACTAATCTATCTTGCTTAGGAGAGGGTTTTTTTTGAACGTGGAGATGTTATTATAACCGTCTTTATCTCCTTCGCTACTAGTACGTCAGTTATAATTACATTCGAGTTGTTAGATGATTTTATGAAAGTTAGGGAATGTCTCTAATGCTGAAGGAATTGCACATAGCTGTATACAACCCCTCTAGTTCGAAATGTCTCTCCGGAGCTAAATATAATATCCTGAGGGTAGCACGAATAAATTGAAAGGTACGTCACTGGAGCGAAGTGATCAACCAGCTCACTGTGCAAGAGATCTCCTCTAGACGGAATAAAACTGTCTTGATTTAGGAACAATAATCTAAATATAAAACATGATTTACTACATGAAAATTGTATTAGCAGGGCGGTGTGCATGAGGCAGGGTGGTGTGGGTGAGACGGGGTGACATGAGTGAGACGGGTGGTGTGAATGAGGCAGGGTGGTGTGGGTGAGGACGGGCGACATGGGTGAGACGGATGGTGTGGGTGAGACGGGGTGACATGGGTTAGACGGGTGGTGTGAGTGAGGCAGGGTGGTGTGGGTGAAGCATGTGGTGTGGGTGAACAGGGCGGTGTGATTAAGGCAGGGTGGTGTGAGTGAGGCACGGCTGTGTGGGTGAGTTGCGTGCTGTGGGTGCGACATTGTGGTGCGCGTGAGACAGGTTGGTTTGGGTAAGACAGAGTGTTGTGGATGAGGCAGGATGGAGTGAGTAAGGCTAGGTGACGTGGATGAGGCAGGATGATGTGGGTGAGGCAGTGTGATATCGGTGACGATGAGTTATATAAGCAGGTAGGCCAGGGTGGACAAAGCTGGGTAGTGTGTGCCAAAACAGGGTGACGCAGGACTTAAGGACTCGACCTTGAAGCAGGGCACCCTATCTCTAAGCCGCTCAGTCTCTCTCTAAGCGTGTTTGTTGCCGGGTCACACGTTTCTCACTGTTCCGACAGCACACAACTCATTCCTACTTAAAACATCACTACCATCACACCTCCGTTATAATCACCACTCCTGTCAGTATCCCATTAAAATATTATCTCTTACTCTGCCATCCAGCCCTCTTAGTCTCTTGATAAATTTGCTATTGCCGGGTAGCTCCTCTCTTATGACTCCGGCTACACACAATGCATCCCTATATTAAAACATCACTGCCATCACACTTCCCTTACACTCGTCACATCTGTCCCCATCTCATCAAAACAATACTTTTTCCTCCTCACTCAGTTCACTCAACCTCTCCAAAAATTTACTGTTGACAAGTAGCTCCGCTGTTACTACCCTAGCGCCACATACATCACTGCTAATCATCATACCATCAGACCTCCCTTACATTCACCTCATCTATCACTAAATCAACAAAATTAAATACATTTTTCATATGCTCTTTGCGGACAGTCCGTGAATATTACAAACATAATTCATTAAATAACAACTACTTGTATCTGAGCATACTACATGCCGGTACCTCCAAGGTCACCTCACCACCCTACCACTCACCACCACCAGCACTACAACATATATATGTTTATTCTTTCCTCCGACACTGTACATATCTCAGCTACATACATCCCCTCTCTACATCGCATCCTCTCACACATCCACTCTGTGTAGAAGCAATGTGGATCCCAGGAGCCATCGCGAGAGCAGGATCAGGCAAATGGAGAGCGTACCAAGCGTTAAGAAACATAGCGGTAAGTCTTTCCCAAGCTGAGAGTGACAAAAATTAGTTAGCATATTTAAACTAATCGACTGCACGAGGCTATTTATGGTATTTTTATTTAGATTCGTAGTCGTAGTCGCTGGAGGCCAAGCAGGAAGGACACAGGAGAGCTAAGGGATACAGTCATACATACATGGGGCACACAATCAGTTTATGCTAAGTCCCCTTCTATGTAGTCAAATAACATAAAACATTGATTACGAGTACTTCATTCGTGCTTATAGTTCTAGTTCTATCATCCCTTAGGTAGTATTATTAAACGTGAATGCCTGAAGGTGTGCAATTGCTCCCATTTTTGACTCGAATTTCTGAAACATGTGATGGCAAAAGAACATGTCTGACCTTTCTGTAGTGTTGCGGACTACACGCTGTACAGAGAGATGCAGGCTGATCACATAAAATTTTGGGCCTTTCTTACACTTTCGCTCTTTTATTCAGCAAGTATGGCGTACTGAATGAACTATAGACTGAATGATTACACAACATCTGACACTTAAAACAGTCAGTAGGGAAGGAACGAGGAGAAGTGCTTATCATGACCTAGAAGGCCTCTGATAAGGTATCTGACCAAAACAACGCTGCCACATGTAACAGCATCTCTTAGACTTAAAAGCATATATGTGCCT
>JAGKTI010014290.1:0-15530 GCA_018397915.1 Birgus latro
TGGCCTCCGCTACCTGCATGTCTGTTTTTTGTGTGATTCGCGGGGAGGCTACAGGGTGGAGTGACTCTCATGTTGGTAACTCTGTAGTGGCGTGTAGAGAGCGGCCAGACCCAGGTAGAAGGTAGTCCCCACCTGCTTTCTTCTTATCATGGCACCCGTCTTGAACTCTCCCACAACCCACTTCCTCCCCATCCTTGCTGCTCCCAACCCATTCTGATACCTCACGATCCTTTTGCGCACACAAACGCGCGCGCGCGCGCGCACACACACACACACACACACACACACACACACACACACACACACACCCACCCACCTCTTGTGTGACACATGTGCTGGTGTTATGGTGTCACCTGAAGCACACACAGAGGTCACGACATCTAGACGTAGTGTATTGATTGTAAAGCATGACTGGCACAGGTGAGTGAGGCCCTATACTGATGAATGGATGTGGTGGAGGCCATGATACACGTTGTGATATTGTTTACACAACCACGAACTGCCACACAGACACGTGGTGCTGCTTCTGAGATGGACAGGGTCTCTTTCCACTTCTTGCTGAGGGATATATGAGGCGTAAGAGAAGACTGGTACCTTTTTTTCTTCTTTCTTTTTTTTTCTTCTTCTTTTTTAAATCCAAGTAACAAAACATGATTACACTTTCTTAGGCGAGACACTGTCCCCGTTCACTGTAACTTACCAGGATCACGATGACTGGGGACTAGGTCAGCAAAATTGGGTTAAGAAAGGCTATCACTGAACCTATCATGCAAGCATGGACAGATCAGAAAATTGTACCCTGCTTGCAACTGCGTCCGCGCTTGGAAGAAATGAGCAGCTGTCTCAGAGACGAAGGTAAATGTTGTCAGTACACTATAACTGATAGCGATCTCAGTTCTAGATACTCTTGGTAAATGCGGATGCGTAAATATGGTTGAAGCAATGACATACGAGTATATTTCTTAAAAACTATACAGGTAGTCGAGGCGCACGACTCTGAGGTTGTCAGTATCACCCTGCCAACCTACCCATCAACTGTGCTTCCGATTTCGTATCATATTATACACGAATCACATTATACACAAAGTATGTTCTACGCGAATATTATACACGAACATATTATACACGAATCATAGGCGCATCATATTATACACGAAACTGGAAGCACAGTTGACGGGTAGGTTGCCAGGGTACGACAAATGACAACCTCAGAGTCGTGCCCCGCGACTATAGTGAGTATATGCATGCAAAGCATTTGCAACTAGAATGGTACTCAGTAGAGCGCATGCCTCCACCAAGGCCCAACATGCAGCTGGAAAAAGACTACCCCCCCATAAAAGCATATTTAAATCCGCTAGATCCGGAATTTTATATGGATCTGCGCCAAACTGTACTCATTCGTAGATAACAACATCCTAAATATGCCTGATTTTTTCCATCAAGATCCATGCCGTATTCGCTGAAAAATTTACGAAAATGTCGAAAAACTCCCTATCTCGCAATGTTAAAGAAAATGAAAAAAAAAAAAAATCCTGGACCCGCACCTTTATACTGATCTGCACCAAAATTTAATAGAGTCTATTCTGAGCCAAGGCCCATTCTTCTACCAAGTTTCGAGGAAATCCGTACAGTATTTTTTGTGTAATCTTGCTTACAAACCAACCAACCAACAAACAAACAAACAAACGGACAGGGGTGAAAACAGAACCTCCTTGGTGGACGTAATAAAACATTTTCTCTTCAAACACTGAACTTAAGCTGAGGAATAATTTTACTTGACACAAAAAATGAGTGATGTTTATAAAGACTGCACAGATTTATAAAATGCGATGATAAAGATAGCATCATGGAAGGAATATACAGTATAGTGCCGTTACGGTACTTTGCCTAAGTTCAGTCGAAAGATGTGCCCAAGAAACGATCTGTGCAACGGAAGGCGGCGTCAACATGCAAAGCTGCAGCTTTAATCTGTATTGCAAGAACAATGAATGCAATGCCTCTCATAGCACAACTCTGCGTCTTGCCACATACAAATATACGGGCGCAAAAAATTCTATGGGATCTACACTCCAAGTGTAATGGCCAAACTTACGAGTATTTGATCGAGTGAAATGGGAGCGGGGAGGTGAAGAAGAGGCGAATGGGGCCTGCAAATATACCACCAGATGATGAGTTTGACGAACGTATTAAAAATGCAGATTTAGTGTTGCAGATGGTATTAAAAATATAAAAAGATTTGACACGATCTTGTAACTTTTCACTATAGGGTGGTGAGGATCCATTCATGCATTCGGTAAAAATTACGAGTAACCTCCGAAAATGGTGAGAGAGAGAGAGAGAGAGAGAGAGAGAGAGAGAGAGAGAGAGAGAGAGAGAGAGAGAGAGAGTATGTATGTGTGTGCGTGCACGCGCAGGTGAAAGTTGGAAAGATGTGGAAGGGGTGGAGGAAGCAGGACGATGCAGGGTTGGTGTCCGGCACATGATTGATCTAAGCCCAGGAATGCTGGTTCACCCGGCCACATCCTTGGTTCGGCTTACTGGACCACTTTTGTCTGACCATCCCCTACCCACACCCCTCTTCCCCTCTCCAACCCTCCTCTCCCATGTTTTTTCATCCCTCTCTGCGTCTTCTCCTCCTCTCCATTCCCGAGTCATCCCTCACTATCCATCTCCTCCTCCCCCTCACTAGCCATCCCTCTCTCTGTCTTCCCTTCTCTTCCCATCATCAGTCATCCCTCTACCTGTCTTCCCTATCTCTACTCTCCATTCCTCTCTCTTTCATAGCCATTCCTCTCTGTATACTCCTCTCTCCTCTCCTCCCTATCTAGCTTTTTATGTCGTCCCATCCCATTCCTCCCTTCCATTCTCCTTTCCCACTGTCCCTTTCTCTACCCTGACACCTGGTCGTGCCTTTCTGTTTCTTCCTCTCCTCTCCTCTCACCCCATACCCTTGCCATTCCTTTCTCTACCCTTCCTTCCAATTCCTTGCTAAGTCTTTCCCCCTCCACTTATTTTACCCTCTCCAGCTATCATTCTCTTTTTTTCCCTTAGCTCCCATTCTCTGACCTCTCCTCCCTATCTCTACTTTTTTTTTTTTTTTAATGCAAGGAAGAAGGAACCAAAGGTCAGGAGCCTGCAAATTATTCCCTCCAAGAAATAAAAAAAACAAGATAACAGAGAGCCAAATTCAAGAACCGTTCATTTCGAGATGCCTGGACACACTGCGTTTGAAAGACATGAGATCATAGACAGGAGAAAATATAGACAGAGGGAGACAGTTCCAGAGTTGACCTGTTGCATACATGAAGGACTGGGAGTAACAATTAACTCTCGCAATAGAGAACTGGACAGAAAAGGGATGAGTGTTTGTTGCTAGACGGGTGCTATGTGCCCGCCATAGTGATGGAAGGATGCAAGCAGCCAGTTCAGAGGAGCAGCAACCATTGAAGTAGCGATAGAAAAGAGATAAAGATGCACCAGTGCGGCAAAGAGAAAGAGGTTGACGAGAGCCAGTGAGAGGAGGAGAGTTAATGAGACGAAAAGCCTTTGACTCCACCTTGTTGAGAAGAGCTGTATGTGGGGAGCATCCCCACACATGAGAGTTGTACTCTACACAGGGGCGAATAAAACCAATGTATAAAGTAAACAACTGTGCAGGAGTAAAGTACAGCGTTGGCATATCACACCCAGTCACATGGAAGCAGATTTTACGAGAGATGTAATATGTTCTTTCCAAGATAAATCCTGAGAGAATGAAACCGCAAGTATGTTTAATGATGATGCAGGATTGAGCGGAATATTGTTAAAAAATAGAGGGTACTCCTGTGGAAGATTTTGTCATGTTGATAGATGTAAGAAATGAGTTTTTGGTGCATTAAAAACAAGATAATTTTTACCCCAAGCAGAGATATGAGCAAAGTCAGAGATTAGATGTGCCATAGCCTCATCCCTTGTTTGTTGAAATAACTGCTGAGATGGATGCTGCATGAAACGAATGGAGAAGTGAAAGGAAGAGTCATCAGCGTATGAGTGGATAGAGTTAGATGTACAGCTTAGAAGGTCATTGATGCATTAAAAGAAGAGGGTAGATGATAGGACAGAGCCCTGAGGAACACCACTATTACACATACGAACGAATATTTCTTGATTTATACTTTTATTCATATACTCCCAGTGGCCACCAGCAAAGGTAATTAAAGAAAAAAATAACATTTTTGTCAAAGAGACAGGTTCCCACGGACAAAGATCGCAGGGGCAAAGGAACAAACTTAGCAATCTATAATTCATCTCTCAACTCACCACTATCTGAGAAGGATATAACAGTCAATAAATGTCTACAATATTATTATTTACAGACAACATGCGTAAAACTACTTATATTTCACAAATACAAATCATTATAACCATAGCTAGAATCTGTTGCGTACAGGGTAAAGAATAATCATTAGAACTAAGGAGCTATATTAGTATTCATCTTTATATGAACTCATACCATCACAGAGTCATGGATATTACTGTCAAGTCAAATTAGCAGATTTATCTGCTGTACAGAGATGAAAAATGAGGTCTTGGCTTCAGAGCTCCAAAGTGCATCTGCCAACAGACTATCGCAGCATTCATTTTGCCACACTTTGTATGTGCCGTGGCTGACTCCAAATCGGACTCAAGAAAGAAGATAACAAGAAAGAAGGGTGCGAGAGATGTCAGAGGCTGAGCCAAGTTCCTATTTCCCAAGAGAGAACCAATAAGAAGAATAGTGGGGGAAACATCTGAGGAAACATCTGGGTGTTTTGATTTGTGGAGCAAGTCGTACCGCAGGCAGTGACTATCTGGTGAAACAACTTTTTAATCTTTTATTACCTTTGCTGGTGACCACTGGGAGTATTTAAATAAAAGTATAAATCAAGAAATAATCGTACATACATGTATGTATAAAACCGATAAATCTTTATCCCTTGAGGTATATAAACAACACAACTAAACATTCGAACAACACAGAGTATTCTGTGACCTCATTATTAGGCATGGTGCTCACCTTAAATGAATTAGAAACATTTGTATATAATATTATTACGAAAAAACACACGTATGCGAGCATTCTGCATTGCCCACAAAATAAAATTGGAAATTAAAAATTCTGGCGGTACGTAGTATCTGTGCCGTATTGGGAATATTCCTATTGGATGAGAAAGTCTGAGCGAGGTTCTGCTTTATCAATAAAAGAAATAGCTACAGAGCCATACGAGTGGAAAAGAGGAGGGAAGGATGATAAGTTAAAGTTGTTAGAAAGGTTTTTGGCAAGGTGCCAGAAGGTGCGGGAAGAATTAGAGTTGGAGAGTTGAGAATATTTAGTACGAATGAAATTATTTTTAGAAGCGCGAAGAACAGGCTTAGCATGACTCTGGGAAGAAACATTATAAGAGATGAGATTCTGAAGTGTGTTGGCTCCAAACCTTTTGTAGGCCTTCTCCTTGTCGTGGACAGGATTAGAACAAGTGTGATTAAACCAAGTTTTTCTTTGCATTAGTCAAAGGATTTGAGAATAGAATCCATGCTTCCATGCCTGAGAAAATAACCTCTGTAATGGGCAAGGCACATTCAGAAGGTTCTCGGCCGTGAAAGCGATAATCATTCCAGGGAAAATTAAAATAGTATTGCCTGAGGGCCTTCCTGTCAGCAACTCCAGTGTCACAACCGATGCTTCTTTGGAGGGTCCACAGGCCGTACTGGAGTGATTGGACAGATTAGGGTGGCAAGGTTGTGATTGGAGGAGCCCAATGGAGAGGGAATATTAACAGTGTAAGCAGAAGGATTAGTTGTAAAGAAGAGGTCAAGTATGTTGGAAATTTCTCCAAGGCGGTCAGGGATACAGGTAGTGTGCTGTGCAAGCTGCTCTACGTCATTAACCCCTAAAGACCTATGTCTGCGGTACGACAGTTTTGGAAAATGTAGCATAAAGTCCTATGTCTGTTGATGGTACAGAACCTACCAAATACTGGTGGTAGGTAGGTAGCACTGCCTCTTTTATGACGTATATGGGACCAAGCCAATGGGAACTACATTATCTGGTGGGGTATGGCCTGATTGGGCCTCTGGAAGGGGGGTGCCTTCGCCCCTCCATCTCTCCACCTACCTCTGCCCCACTGGGTCCTCAACTCATTATGGCCTCCCAACTACCCATACGCCCATATACCCCTTGGATACTGTAGCTGAGATGCATAGGAAGCATACTTCCCCTCTCTCTCTACTTCTCACCCCCAACACCTCCCTTCCCCCCTCCATCCACCGTCACACTCCCGCCATCTTCATCCGTTCCCTTTATTTCCAGGCACGTTGGGTTTTCCCTTGCTACGTACCACTATAAGCTTTATTTTCTTCTCATGATCATTATTTCACCTTGTTTTATGCCTAGGAATACATATTATAATATTTACAGTTATGTTTGTCTGGTTTTTAGCAATTCTCAGGAAGATTCAAGGGTAGACTTTTTTTTTAATATTTTTGACGGTCGCTAGTATGATAACCACTGGACATAAAAGCATGAGATATACAGATTCAAGTGTGTAAATTCAAGCTCTTGAAATCTGTAAGAAAAAATTATAATCCGAGAAAGTCGAAAAATCGGACCCTAATTACGGTTCAGGGGGATGGGTACTCTGCGATATTTGTGGTTTTTAGGGGTTAAGGATAGAAAAGATGTAGGCTTGTTCACCAGGTGGATCAGTGAAAGGAGAGGAGAGCCAAAGGTGGTGGTGAACATTGAAATCTCCTAGAGTGGAGATATCAGAGAAAGGAGAAATGGATAGGATGTGATCCATCTCAGAAGTAAGATAGTCGCAGAATTTTTGATAGTCAGCAGAATTAGGGGATAAATAAACAACACTCATATATTTAGTCAGAGATTGACAGGAAAGCCGAAGCCAGAGCGCAGAGAATTCAGAAGATTCAAGTTCAGAAACACGAGAGCATGATATATCATTGCATACTTATGCTCAACAGCCACCTTTGGCTTTGAAATGAGCATAGAGAAAGTAGGTGGTTACAGAGAAGGGTTTGTTATCAGTCGCCTCAGACAGCTGAGTCTCAGTCAGGAAAAGGTGAGATTTAGAGGAGAGATAGTGCTCAACGGAAAGTTAGAGAAAAGGCCGCGAATGTTGTACAAATGAAGAAGTGAGTCAGACAGTGGTTTCATGCATCTCACTGGGTTGTCACCGAGAAAAGGGCGGATGGTGGGGGTTTTGATTGTCCCCCCCCCCTGGGGACACCCAGGGTTGGTTAGTTGGATGCCATGTTTTTTTTTTTTTGGGGGGGAGGGGAATTTTGAATAGGAAGTGAAGTGTGTATTATGCATTTAGTTTGATGTTGACAGTTAAAGGAACTTGGAGAGCATGCTGGCCAACTCTCTGTGTTACTGAAACACTGAAAAAGTTCGGCAAAGGGGGATGGTCAGGAGCTAATCCCGAGGGCTGATGAAACGGGAGCTCCAGCTTCCCTGTCATCTGCCTGAGTACCGCCCTGCTTGGCTGGTGCTACAGTTTTTTTTTATTTTTATATATGCTTTCCTCTCTACGTACCTCTCCTCCCAAGCCACCCCTCCCTCTGTCCTCTTCTCCCTTCCTCTCCCCAGCCATTCCACTCTCTGTCTTCTCTCCCCCCTCCCCCTCTTTTTTTTTTTTTTTGCGTTGTCTTCATCTCCCTAGTCTTACCTTCTCTCTCCTTTATGTTCTCCTCCTCTCTAACCCTTCTAGGTCTTCCTCACATTCGTGCACACCTCCCCTACTCGTCGTCTTTTGCTTTGCCTTACCTTCTCTTTTTTCTTCGTGTTCCCTCTCACCTCTCTGTTAATCTTGTCCCTCTTTGCCTTCGCATTCTCCTCTCCCCATTGTCCCCTCCGTGTTCACCTCGCATAGCACTCCCTTCCGAAGTCGTTCCACCAGCTTATGTACCTCCTCTATCCATTTCTTAGTCTTTTCATCATGTGTTCCTCTCCCACCCATTTCCCAGCCCATCCATCCTCTTGCGTACCTCTCCTATTCTTTTTCTCCTCTTGTGTTCCTCTCCTTTCCACTTCCAAGCCGTTCCTTTAATACGTGGTCTCCCTCCCCTTCCTGGTCGTTCTATTTTTTAGTCGTTACGCTGTTTATTCTGACTTCTACCAGTCGTTCCTTCCTTTATATGCCTTCTCTCAAGCTGGCCCCCAGCTTGCATACCCCTGTAATGGTCCAAGGCCCCATTTTCTTTATTTTACTATTCACATTCGTCCTTTTCATTTCTGCTCTATTTCGTGGTCTTCTCTTCCTGGCAGTTGCCTTCAGTGTATTCTTTCTTTTTCCGTTTAATCAGATGACAAATATTTTGTTTTATTCCTGCTATTTCCAAATAATTTCGCTCAATATAGGACAGAAATTCTGAAATAGATGAGTTACACATAACTGATTTACCCTCTGACTACTCGGATTCCTTCCTAAGCTGAATCATCTTATCCTATCAAGAATGAAATGAAGACGACGTACTCGAGCTGCAGTGGTTAATAGTTTCTAATTCTGGAGTCTGTCTTTTCAGGTCGCCTCCTTTGAGCTCCTTCCTTCTTTATTGACATTTTCTGTTTGTACTGTCTTGCTCTTATTCCTAATTACCACCTTTCGCTGCATTTCCTTCTTCTCATCGTCTTCTTAATGTTTATTCTTTTGCAGTCTTTCAGCTCTGTGGTATTATTATTATTATTATTATTATTTTTAATAATAATATCATTTTCTTTCTAGGATCCATCCTTACCATGTTTAAACCTCCCCCTCCTCGCCATTTTGTTTTTCACTTGTGGTTTTATTTTTTTGTCATCCCCTTCCCATTCAGTCCATTTCCTCTGGGGTCACGTCTTCTCACTCTGTAGCCATCCTCATGGCTCTTTTCCCTTGTGGTTCCTCTCCCATGTTCTACTCCACCCTCGGGGTCCCCTCCATAGTAGCTTCATTCCCTTGTGGATTTTCTCCCTTGAGGTTTGTGTCTCTCATGGATGTCTCCCTCGTTATTTCCTCCCATGTGGTTCCCATAGGTTCTACTGTTGCATAGCTTGTATTTAGCACTGTGCAGTACAAAACAGTACTAGTTCTATGTGCTATGCCTATGGCTGAGATGTACAGCCAAAAGTAATAATACATTCTGTAGGAGTTATCTGCACTTAGACAAATGCTATGAAAGAACATCCCTAGCATGTTGGGCTTGAAGCCTGCATAGTGATGTAGAAAATTATTTTGCATTGGCTGTCACATAAGAGTAAATAAAATGTACTTGGAATATTCTCGGTGCTACACTGTCATCTTATTCAATTCATTCTTCCTGCAGTCAGCCAGGTTTACTCTACTTAGGGAGGTTTTTCTCTCAGCCAGATGATTAAATTTGCCTACTGTTGACCATAATTACAACGACGTTACAAAACAGTTTCGTCAGCTAATGAAATAACCGGTCAGTATACAGCACAGTCGAATGAGTAGGCTATACGTAATTTTTATCACAAATACTCAGTGAATGTAGTGTTACCTTTCTAAAAGGTCAAAGGTCATCAAGAAGCAGAGTCAGTGAAATTCAGAAACTCAGCAGGTTTTTGTTCTTTCTGTTTCGCAAGTCCGATTAATATTAGTTTTGATCTGCCTTAGAGTACGCTAATAAGGATGTTTTTCACCTTTCCACAGTTATCAGCCTCCAGTGAAACGACGTGCATGACCATAAAACAGGAAATGTAAATCACTGTGTAGTTATTGCATAAACTTACCCAATAACGAAACAGTGAGGGCCAAAATAATGCGGTGATCAAAAGGACTCGTCATTACACCACCAGCGAGCGCTTATTTTGATTGGCGCGCGCGCGTGTGTGTGTGTGTGTTAAATAATTTTTTTTTACTCGATTATAACCCAATTTTGTGGATTGGTAAAGGGCGAGCGAAGTAGTTAACCTATTGTTAAAAGAAATTGGTCAAAGGTAAAGGCCAAAATGAGGTCAGACTTAGGATGATCGACTTCAGCAGTTTTTTATTTAGACCAAACTATGTTGAAAGACTGAGGGAGATCCAAGAACGACAGGATTAGATTTTGAGAACAATGAGTCAAAAGTTAGTGTCGCAAAAGGTCAAAAGTCAAAGTCACAAGGTAATGCAACTTAAACAGGTTTGATCTTTATCTGGACCAAACTTAGTGGATGTGTTAAATGTCAGACAAGAATGATGCGTTTCACTTTTGAGAGCAATCGGCTGAAGGTCAAGGTTACAGGACACAGTCACATGTTCGGCTCTTAGGCCAATCAGTGGGTGAGGGTGTTGTACTCTCTAGTTCTCCTCCTCGTTTAGTATGATAATTATGTTGTTTATACGAGTAAGTCTTTGATCAGTGAGACTGTTGGGCGCAGTTTGTATCTCCTTTGCCCTTGTTCACCAGCATTCTAATCGGGAACCTGGATTGACGGCTGCAAGTCTTGATCTTGGCAGGGACTGGGATTTAGCAAAAATTAACTGCATGCCTTAATGGCCTGTGTGTGTTTGATTAGTATTAAGCTAAGCTTCCTTCAGTTGCATAAAGTTACACGATGGGCAAAACTGGATATCGGCATGACTATCCAAGAAATTGCAAAGATAATTGCTGTATGGATCAGTGTCGGACATCGAACAGAACTAATGTAATTCTGTAATGTAGTTTACTGTAATTACGTATGACATCACTATTTCAAAAAAGAAATACCAGGGATGAGACAATAAGAGCTAAGAAAATGTCAACAATTCGGAGGTACCAGGTCGTGGTATACTTGGTTTCCAGATTTCGTAACTCATATCCCTCAGCTGTGTAATTTGCCGACTGCACCTTAATATCATGTTTTATGTTACTGATGGACATTAAGTCGACATTAAAAATATGAATGACGTAACAAGGAATATCAAGGTGTATTATGGATAATAAAGCGCCGTGGAATAAATGCTTGGAAGTCTCTTGTACTAAAAGAATACTGCTCACAATGTATTAGAAAATATACAAGACGTACCAGAGAATAATACAGTCTAATGTGGGCAATAAATTGCCAAAGACAGAGTACTGCGAAGTCTCTTACACTAATGAGAATACGGACCCTTGCGTATTGTGTGTGAGATATTGAAGGATGTGGTGAGAGGAGGTCTGTTCGGTGCGGGTGGGGGAGACAGCTGCTCCACCCCTCACACACCCCTTGAAGGAGCTCCCTGTGTTGCTTCCCCAGCGCTCTCCCACAATCACTCATTAGGCCGTCATTACCGCCTCGTTGACCCCCTCATTAGACACTCGTTACCCGACCTCCAGCATGCACTGCCACACTCCTAGTACGACGCCCTCTCCTACCCACCACAAAGTTCGCAGCAATCTGGTAACGCATTTCAAGTTGCTATTGATACTGCTGTGCTTTATTTATTTATTTTTGCATTAACCGACCGTAAGTTTAGCTTCATGGAGGAATGACTGTGACACAAATTGGCTCTGATATGTAAATGACTAGAAAATATTCTGCATGAAAAAGGCATGATTTTCTTCATAAACAATACAAATGGAAAAACAGCACAATGGAAAAACCGTTCCGTAATTAGCGCTTTCCGTAAGTCTCCAAAACGAGGCCTTGGTGGAAGCAACATGTTATCATTCCATATAAAGACACTGACGGTAGTTGAGACTGACAGCTTGGAAACTATCTCTGGAAGGATCGACCCTCAACGAGATTTATGAGACCTGAATACGGCCTCACTGAACCTTACACGTCCGGCTGTGGGAACAAGGAAAACAAACGTAATTGCATTTGATTGTACCATGATATATCGTGGGTAATTATAATCTGACACCTAATTGCAAAAAAAAAATGAGTGAAAGGGCTTTCGCCTGCTTACCCACAGACTCGTAATTGGGTAAAATATGCAAACTGAAAATAATTACAAAAGAAGTTCCAATAGTAAGTAATGGATGACTGTTACTAGACGGGGGATTATGAAAGGGAAGAAAGGTGGTCATTCACTTTCTTTACTTAGCACTTTTTGGCGAATTCGATCTTCATTTCTGAATTTCCTTTTCGCTCCTTCGATTCGAAATCGTAAAATTACTTTCTCAGGTTACCATCAGAGGATTTAATTAGATTTTGGAAGAACCTCTATGAAAACATTTCTAAGCTAAATAAAATGATTTGGAGATAAGAATAAAACAAGAGGTCATCGGACTGTAGAAGCTAGTCCAGATAAAGTGTATAATGGAACACTTACACGTTTTCTATTTCCAGGAGAATTTCGCTTCCATTTTTCTGTCATCCATTATGTCCTCCATATTCCTGACTTGATTTCAGTGGGTTCTGTTTATAAACTAGTCCCCATATCTTGCCTTTTCTGCCAATCATTTATAATATGTTTCTTTGCTCTTGCCAGCCTGTTGCCTGTCAGTGTTACTGAGAATGTTAGACCTTCACATCTTGTCTGAGTTTACCTGCAGTCCTTCATTTCATTCTTTTCTCCTCTCTCGCGTGCAGCGCTCCTTTGCTGCTTCTTTCCATTTCATCTGTGGACAATTCTTTTCCAGTTAATGATTTTATGTAATCGCTCAGTCGTTTTTTTTTGTCTGATTGCAGAGAGGTCAGGCGATCGTAGTGCAGAGTATTTCTTATAATCTTTATTTTGTCATATACCACATTACTTAGCTTAAATACTCGTCAGTATAGCCATCGGTCCCCCCCCCCCCCCCCAGGGACTCTGATGGCCATATTGACGAGTAAGTATATCCTCACTGCCGTCATTCTTGCCTTTGCCTCTTGTGCCTCTTACATACCGTCTAAGTTTCAGTATCATAAGCCAGTGTTTGTAACAGTTAGAGAGCTATCCTAAACTGCATAATTTGTCTGGCAGTAGTAACAATTTGATAAAAGTCCTTCAACTCATTGAAGATATTCTTTTTCCCTCAGATGCACCAAAAGTCTCTGATACTTGCAATCCTAATTTTCTTTGGAGCTTAATTCTACTCACACAAAACACGCACATATGTTTGTAATTCAAGTTTCCTGCTGGCCTACACAATTGTTTTATCTTATCTCCCTGTTAATGGTAACCTCCATCCATCATCATCAACCTTTTCACCTTGCTCCACAGCCGTGATCCATTTCGCATTCAAGCACCCATGCATTTAATCCTTTCATACTAATTCACTTAAACCAGAAACACACCAAGGATCATATTCTCGTGGATTAAGAAAGCTCCCGAACGCCTCTTCCTTAGCTATTTATTTTTGAATATGTGTCGTTAATATCTTTTTGTATGTTATTTATGCGAAGTATGGAGATACTGGAAAGATTTATATAACACAGAAGAGGACATTAATGTGTAATAAACTAAATAAATCGCTTAGGAAACAGTGTTAGGGAGCTCCCTCATCTGACAAAATATCGGCCAAAGTCCCAGTCTAACATATTCAGCTGTTCCTGCCACATGGATTCCAGCCACGCAATCATATCAAGTTACTCGTATATTTTGAATAAGTCGATGCCGGAGCTATTGGATGTCACTGTATGGTACAACTGCCCTCCTTTTCCTACTAATTTTTTTGTGCTGAAAATATTTGCGTTCTCAGTTCCAACTACCATCAAGGATAACTACCCTGGTTAGAGTTGCTATTGTCGAGCACCTTGTCTTTTATTCTTTCCGTCTCATTCTCATATTCCGGATTGTCCCACAGATTCCCTTGCGTTTTGTCACGTATAATTCTTGATATGTTACTGGCCTCATTTTGACCACAAATCACACCGTCAGTTAACAATCGGTTTCAAACCTACTTTAACTTCCAAGTTAAATGTACTCTTCCACCACCCCTCCAGTGCATTTCTTTCATTTACAACTTGTGTGTGCTCCATGCACTGAAATACGCAAATCCCGTCATGTACCATCCACATTTCATTCACGGCTTCCAGCTACCCATTTCTTTCTTACTTATACCGGTCTCATTCCTAACTTTTAACTGACTTCATTTACTCATCTAGCACCTCGGCCCGTACCTAACCTGTATCATTCCTAACTTCCAGTTGACCTTAATCTACTCACCCAATGGCCCGTCATGTAAGCTCCCCGTCTCACACTTAACCTTTAATTCCCTCTGTCATTCCTAACCTCCAGGGGGCCCCAGTCCGCTCCCCATGCCGTCATGTAACCTCTCCCCCTCATTCCTAACCTGTGTCTGTGCCCTCTTATTACAGGCTATAATTGGTGTGGGTAAGAGGGACTAAGAGCAGTGGTGGTGTACACTGGCGCCGCCCCCAGGCACTGATCTGCTCCACATGTCACCTCGCACCTCCAGGCCAGCCATTACCAGCAATTAGGTCGGTGGTTAGTTCTTGAGAGTACTGTAATTAACTGCCCCACTGTCCATACCCATTTATCCTTCCGACAGTATCCCCTTCATGCATGCTAATCCTTATGAGTGGAGGGCACAGGCGAGGATGCATATTTGCATCCAAGGTTTAATATATTTTTTTTGGCCTTACCCTGTTTGGCTACAGTTTTATGTATATATTTTTTTACTATTATCAATTAATAGAAGGTATATATACACCTGTTCTGGTTAAATGTAACGACCGAAAATAGGTGCTGTCAGCAGAAAGGGTAGGAAAAATATCAAAATAGCGAATTTTCCCGGAGTTTGTAATTAGAAAAAAGTACCCACCAATAAGAGATTACTCAGAGACGGTGTGATTAGATTTAATAGTAGTTTTACTCAGTGGTCATACCCACAATCATTATCAAATTAGAGGTATGCAATTTTAAGGGTTCCCTTGGGCAACCAGTGCCTTCCTCACAGTCTGAATTTGAGGTATTGTATCTCAAAAATACCGTTGCTACTGCCTTACTGAGATTTTATAGCAATTTTTATCAGATATATAAATAAATGCAACTGACGCTGATTGGTTGGAAATCAAGGTCGTCGTAATCTAATGAAACATCCTAAACGAACGCTTGAGCTGATGGGGAAGGCGAGAGTGAGGGGATCTTTAACCTCCTGTTTAAGCGATGAGTCATCCCCTTCTGCGGATCAGTTACAGATTATTTAAGAAGCAAACAAGGGTTCCTTACCATGCAGATGGTCTTACATCATATTTCTTCACTGTTATCTTGACCTTTGGTCTAGGAACTTGGAAATGGCAAGTGTAATGGTACTGTGTCTCTCGTGGTTTACAGTAGCTAACTTTTATTGTGAAAGTATGTCCTCATACTAACTAGCTTGTTTAATTGTCCTTGACTTTTTGAAATCATCCTTTAGTTTGCTAGTGGGGGTACCACGAACCCTTAATATCATAGCTTCTTCACTGCAGTGACGTTTTTGAAATTTAGGAAAGATTTCTCGTAGAGAAGAGGAAAAACGAGGTAATATGCAACGCTTCCAATTCGAAAAGTCTCTAGAGATGAATAATTCCCGTTTGTATCTTTAAGCCAACAGAGTTGGCTTGCGGTCCCGTGGGACCCATTTTCGAATCCTCGCTGGTGCAGGGAACAGTTTAAGGA
>JAGKTI010014291.1:0-21863 GCA_018397915.1 Birgus latro
GATTAGAATTCGGCTCCCGAATGCTTTTCTTTCATTTAACCTGTAGACTACCATTGACGTACAGTATATGTGCGCCCCCCGAACGTTATGTCACTGTGACTCCCGCTGACGAATATAAACACGCCACAATTGCAAGGTCCGTCATTTGCACATTTTTCAAATTTCGCGCGTGATTTTTGGTACATATACACAGGACACCTTCCTCTACCTGATGCCTGGTAGGGACAATGTATTACGCTGCGTGACCTCCCCTCCCCCCACGCACGCCATTGTCTGGGTAACTCACCTGTTACCAGTGACCTGGCCAGTAAAGACATGTCGCGCCACGGGACGAAATTCAAGGCCAGAGTGATTCCCTAATCGATGACAATGTGGAGGACAAGGTTTATGTAGCGTTAGAGGAAGAAACAGTCAGAAACGACAATCAGGTAATGTCGCCAAAAAAGGTGCGGTATGTTGACGTGTTTGGTGAGTGAAACAGCGCTTATATCGCCTATATTACTATGTGAAAACCAGTATAGTCTTGTACTACATGTCTTCTATTTAGCTGGGCATCCAACAGAGCATGAGCCAGGTGAGGGTATTCTTACCTGTACCGGCATTAATAAGCTCAGGTGGGCGATTTCTCTATGAATTTTCGATGTTTTGCATAAAAAGCGAAGGTTTTAGCCAAACAGAAAAAAAAATAACGAAAATCTGCCGGGATTGGGGCAGGTAACTGGTGAATAATCTGCCAGGACCGGGTGGGTTAACCAACCATTGCTACCGTTTTCGTACAGAAAAAAAAAAGTTTTTCCATCAGACATTGCATGAATATTTGGAACAATAAATAATACTCCATTTGTGGAACAGTTTTGATATACGCCACTTACAGTAGTTCATAGAAAGAGTTTAGGTATCTGCTTTCTTGTAATCTGATTAGAAGACATTCCGGGGGAAAATGAGCTGTTTTGAATGAGTCATACCGGAAGTTGACTACGGTGATCATCCTAGTACTCTCCCTCACTGCTTTGTTTCCCCAGTTACTGATTGTCTCCACATGAGTGCAAGGTTTTGCATCAACGGAATCAATTTTTATTTCTCGTATTCTTCCCATGCAAAAGTCTTCTGTAAATTTTCTGAAACTATTTTTCATCCCTGGGAGTCAATGCTTTAGCTGCAAGCGTTGTATTGCCCAATGACTAGTGGTAAAAGGAAAAAAAAAAGTTGTATTGGCCACATTTTCCCAAGCACTACATTGTGTTTCCTACTGATGCAGCACGGCAGTCACTTTACGATAAACTCAAATAAATTACCACACTTAGAGTTTTGGCGACAAGCGACAGTGTGCTTGATCGAAACTGACGAAAATGTGCCTGCAAAAAGTTGGCATAGATTATTAAGTGGCAGTACATCAAAGCATATTTTCTGGCGCTTCAGCACTTCCTGGAGATACCCACGACGATGGTCTCAAAAAAACATCTTGGGTTTTTCTATGCAAGGCCAATTCAAAGTGTGCAAGGGAAAAAAAAACATAAAACACGATACCGATTCGAAAGTTCACTGTACAGTACACCTCCACATGGGAACCAATGTTTTAAATATTCCACCGCCGGTCAAGCGTATAAAAAAACTGCATGTATTTTTGCGTACAGTATTTTGCTTTCTTGAACAGTTGTATTTATCTACCTGCATTTAAATTTTCACATGAAATAGAATTGGGAAAAGTACTTATACGCATTTCAAATTTTTCCTCCTTAACCTCGATGTTCCTAAAAAGAAACCTTATATAACATGACAGCAGAAAGTATCGCTGGTCTCAGATTTTTCCTGTGTAAAAAAGAAAATTTTACTAGGGAAAAAATGACGTAGGATAAGGGATGAAATTAAGTGTCTTGATTTCACTCTCCAAAATGTCCATTGTACCATCAGAATAAGCACAGGTACTCGACCGTCTCAGAGCATTTAAAAAGAGGAAGACAAAAAACAACTTTCTGCAAGATTCGTCAGAGTTGGCAAAAATCATTGAAAATCCTGCTTTAGATTAAATTAATGCTATGTAAGTCAAAGCTATACACTCCAAACCTCTCACCTACTTTTAAAAATACTTCGAAGTTATATAATTTATATAGAGTCATTCCCCTCAGAGCTGTTTGGTGCATAGGAGAAAAGCTAATTAACTCTGTGCACGAAATTTCACGATCGTGCAGAAAAAATGACTCGGTAAATTCCCTAAGCGTCAGAAGCTAATAAGATGCCCTGTATAAGGACGAGGGTGGAGGGGCAAGTAATGATTAGGTGTAGGACGGGGAAGTGACAGTGGACAAGTGGATATAATACTCATTTGGTACGCGAGGGTGATCATGCTGTCTTGTTTTCCTTCATCTGTCTTTACTTTCCTTTCTATCGCTTCCTCTTCCTCCTCCTGTATTCTTTCACTCTACCCCCCTCTAGCTGCTTTTCCTACCATGTGGAAGTCAACATATAAATCTTTTTATTTCTCTCTCTTGCTTTTTCTTCAACCCTAGTAATTTAATTATGGTGTTCCTTCCTTCTCTCTTCTTCATTCCTGCTTCATTTCTTCAACCTTTTCGACTACTTTCTATTTTTTCTAGATTTCTCTAATCCCATGCACTTCTTCTACCTATAATAATATTCTTCCTCCATTCAGTCGTACATCCGCCCGTTTGGGAGGTTCAATATACCATCGGTAGCTGCTTGTGCCCCATTCCCCTCTCCTTTTCAATGTAATACCTCATTAATGCAAGATATCAACAACAGAGAGGTATTCACTAGCAGAGAACATGGTAGTAATAACCGAAAATGTTTTGTCTAATATCGTGCAATGTAAATCCGCTTAAACATTCACTTACGTGCTGCAGAGATGTATGGCAGATAATGACAGGTTCCTTAAGAAGATTGAAAACGGGGAAAAGCAAAAACAAACATACAATACAAACACAGATACAACAGGCAGATGGGTACACAGGTTGATAAGCAAAGAACCATAAATATAGCGTATAAACATATGAAATTACAGGAGCAACCACGAAGAGAAAAGACAAAAGCAGATATGAACAGAAAAAACAAGAATAAGAAGCAATACACACACACACACACACACACACACCGATGAATGCATAACACTCGCTTTTGTTTCCCGAGCGTGAGTAATAACTTACAAAATATTCCGGTACTGAAAGAAAATAAATGTTGGGTAATAATTCTCTGATAAAACAATGTATACAGGAAAATGAAACAGGGGAAACTATCCTCCTTGCAGGGGATATGGAAGGAGTTGAGGAAGAGATATACCCGCGCAGTGGAACCACCTACTGAAATTGGTGCCGTCACAAAAAGATGTCCTTCACCTGAATCAGAACACATGAAAATGTCAATTTAAACGAAACGAAGGCAAAACAAGGAAGCAAAATGGACAAACCAGCAATACACCACATCTAATAAGCTTACTCTCACAATTCGTCATTCTTACCTTTTCTTCTTCGCTCAGGAAGTCAACGGGGGACCAAAATAATCCAATTACATTTTTCCTTATGGGTCCTCCTTGGTCATTTCTCCCACCCTCCTTCTTAATACTTTCTCTCGTTTCTGTCATGTGTTTTTTTTTATTCTTACAACTTCATCTTTTACTCCCTTTCGTCCTTGGTTCTCATAGAGTCGTCTCTAAGAATTATTTCCCTTATTGGTTTACTGCCTCGTCACTCTGATTATCCCTTCCATCTTCTCTCTCTCTCTCTCTCTCTCTCTCTCTCTCTCTCTCTCTCTCTCTTTCTCTATCTATCTATCTATCTATCTATCTATCTATCTATCTATCTCTCCTGAGTCCACTCCGTTCTGCTTTTTATACCCCTAACACTTTTTTATGCTTTCTCCTGCATTATCATCCTCTTATACTTTTTTATTTTCCTCATTACCTTTTTTTCGGAAGGCATGTTTTGCTCTTCCTCCCATTATTCCTCCCATTCTTTCTTCTTGTTTCATTTTCTTATTCACTTTCTCGTTCTAGAAACTTGATATGCCTGTTTCATCTTTCTATTCTTCGTAATGTAGTCTACAATCTTTGGTTATGTTTCTTTATCAGTACAGTTCTTCCTCTTCCATCACTAGATGAAGCCAATTAGTAGGAATGTTTGTCTTGGTGTGACCTCTCTCTCTCTCTCTCTCTCTCTCTCTCTCTCTCTCTCTCTCTCTCTCTCTCTCTCTCTCTCTCTCTTTCTCTCTCTCTCTCTCTCCCTCGCGCGCGCGCTCGCTCGCTCGCTCATACACAGTGTTATGCTAAGTACTGAACAATAAGCATGTAAAACACGGGCACGGGGAGTTACTCGCGGATTATGGAAATCACGATGCAAATTACGCAATGATGAACACACTCATGGGCCTGACGACTCGTGAAATGAACCGAGAGAGGGAGAATTATGAAATGAATGGTATGGGATGAATGTAGGGATGGGGCTGACAAACAGAGAGGCATGTAGGCAGGCATATTGGCTGGTAAAGAGGAAGACTGAGGTAGACATTGACGGAGGGTGCAACTAAATATAGTCATAGGCACTTAGAGATTATGTTGCCTAGCTTCCAAGTGATGTGTGTTGACCTGCTGTAGCTTAAATTACCTCCGAGTAACCCAATTCTGGTGGTCAGTTAGGTAGTTCTTAGCTTATTCAGTAATATGATGGCGATCTAGGAGAAATAATCAATTGTTTCAAAAAGTTTACAGTGATATACAAGGATCCAATGTAGCATTAATGGTGCCCCAGATAAAACAGTTTCCATTTTAATTTTACCTCTTTGCATTTTCTCTGCATATGAGTGCGAAATTTTGAGAAAAATCGGTTAAGTAACACTTGCTTGATTTTTTAAGAGCCTTCTAACGTCATGCGTGGTTCTTCTGTAGCTTTGATATTGTACTCTCCGAAATATTACAATATGGTCTAGTCTGACGCTTATTAGTTTTTTTTTTTTTTTTGCTTCTTCGTGGCGAATTTTAGGAAAAGTCATTACAATAACATTTTACTTTTTTGTTTTTATATAAAGCTTTTCAACGATTTGCGTAAATCCGTGTAAGGTTTAATACCCTCTTAAATAACACAGTTTTATTGATGTGTTCTGCCACCCTATTACTAACCTAATTGCTTAAAACTGGTACAAAGGCTATGAACACAGGTGTGGGGGAAGGGGAGACGAGAAGGTGAGACTGCGAGAAAGATAACCTGGAGAGACAGATAAGATTAACGGGCAGACAGACAAGAAATGACGGTAGTCCGACAGTCAAATAAAAATGTTAGGGGATACCTTCAAATGTTGTCTATATTTTTGTTCTTGGTGTCATTTGAAAGCTAAGAATGTGTAGATTAAGAATCTGCCGGGTGCCCTCTTGTCACCCTTGAGCATTTTGTGTCATTTTAGATGGCGTCCAAGTTGGCCAGCAGTTCGAGATGAACTGAAGTGCTGCTTGAAATTACTAACGAAATGTACAGCAATGGTACAGTTTCCATTATTTCCATGAATAACTTGACAATGAAAATATTTTGTTTATGGAAATGGTTTTGTGATAAGTCATCTAAATCAAGTTATTTAATAAAATGGCAAGATGATTTCACTACACTGGCTCATTGCATTTTTGCATGTATGCTTCTGCTGTACTCATTATTCTTGTATATTTATCTTGCTTTTGTGTTGCTAACATTTGATATTTTTTTCAGGCATCCTGTATATTGACTGGTAATGACTGGTGGTGGCAGTATTGATTAATGCTTTGATGGGCATAGTAATCTCTGCAGACGAAAAGGAAAAGGTATAAGCACGATTTGAATGTGATTGTCCAGTAACATCATATTTGATTCTTCCATTAATTAATTATCAACTAATTGAATTTAACTTCCCAGTAAAAAATTGTGCAGTGCATGGTGAAGGATTTGGTGGAAGAGTATTATGTAGTATGTGGTGCAGGGTGATGGCTTAATATCGCAGGGAAGAAGAATAACTGACCGCTTCTGTTATTTCGCATTTAAATAAAAGAGCTGTGATAAACAAGACCGACTGACTGAATGTCGTTCCAGCAGGATTAGCAATATTTTTTAGGTGCAGGAGAATTTACAGTGATGGGAAAGCAGATCACCTTGATGAAAAACCACCTAAAGAGAAATGAAGAGCAAGCATTTAGTGAAGCAGGTCCATCAAAAAGAACAAGACTGTCGATGGATAAGCAATTTTCATTCTGTGAGTACTGCGTCTTCTGTGGTGAAGATTGTTCGTTAATTAAACATCCTAAAAAACCCTCAAGATGGAGACCAGCTTTTATGTGTCGTGAAAATATTGGGACAAGGACAAAAAAAAAAAGGTGTTCAAAGATTCCCTCCTCAACATCTGTACAGCAAGAAATGATGAGTGGGCTGCTGATGTTAGACTTCGTCTGGAGGGAGCTTCCAGTGACCTCCCTGCAGCTGCGAAAGCATGTCAGAGACTCAGGTGACCCTGGTGATCAAAGCTTGGCAAAGGAAGTACAACGACACCAAATCTTAGCTCTTTCCCACTAACGAATTAATCCTTTGCGGAGATTGTCAAACATGCCCACTACAAAGCATGCATTTGGAAATCAGTGAAGGACCCACATCCCCCAAACATGGACGCTGAAAATTTTGGATGGATAAAGGATCCTGTAACAATGCCTCCAAATGCTCCACCGGCACCAGACCGTGTATTAAAGTTAATACAGTGCAGCTGCAAAAGTGAAGATGCACCATGCCGGATGCTCCGCTCTCGATGCAGCAGCTAATTTGTCATGCACAATTTTCTGCAGTTGCAGAAGACGTGAATTTTTTTACACATGCTCGGTAATCAGGTTGACCAAAGTACATTAAAGTCACTCTTTGTCTGACTCATGTGAAATTGTATATATAAGCGTTACATTTCTTGATGTGTCCAATTTGGTTACTGAAATGTTTCTGGAAGCTGCTTTTTAGGTCTAAAAGAAATATCTCTCTAGTGTAATTAATTTTTAAGAATCGGACACTTTAATGACTTCTTTGAATAATTCTAGCAATGGTAAGATACAGCAGTATTGTGGTATTTGGTTCCATACGTGATTTGGAAGGTAAAGAGCATCCTTCAATATACATTCTTGCAACATGAATGTTCAACATAATGTAACTGTAACTTCATATCATTTCACAAGAGAATCTTTTTCTTTCTTTTCTTTTCTTTTTTAATGTCTAGGCCTAATTACGACATGTGATTATGGTTTGGTACAGTTTTATGGATGAAGGCTACAGTTTAGTCATATGCAGGAAGAATTTCGCATCTGTCTTGGTGGTACGTTTGGTATTTCCATGGTGTTTCGATATTTGTACAGTGTTGATTAATGATCATTTTACGTTATATAGATGCCTAATGTGCATTTTGTGCTGCATACCAATAAACTTTTCCTGTTCTGAAATGTTAGAAACATTAATTTGGCATAATACTTCATAAGATTTTGGATGTGAAATGATCGATATTTTCTTTTTTCAAATAGTCAAGTAATTTCTTGGATCATTTAGGGCCCAATCTTAATCATCAGCATTATCATGAAACATTTGGTTGCAAATGCTTTTCACAATGTTTTGGTATACAAGTACCACAAAACTATGTCAAATGACAATTCAAATATGTATTAATTCGTGAATGCAACTTATTTCTATTAGGATGGCCATTTTGGACGCCATCTTGAATCATGCAAAATGCTAAAGGGTCACAACAGGGCACCCGGCATATTCTTTACCTACACATTCTTAGCTCTCAAATGGCACCAAGATCAATACTATAGACAACATCTGAAGGGTCATCCCAGTATCTGCAGGACTAGACAGAACGATTAATTTTTAGAGAGAAAAGAAAGATAGTGAAGGAATTTATGTTATCCTGAAGAAAGTGGAAGGAAACAGAAAACAGACAAGAAGCACGAAATAAAACATAGAAAGAGGAAGGTGTATATAAAAAGTAAGAATTAATTTCAGCCTAGTGAACTTCCTTTTCTTCATCGTTTCCAAACAATTACGTATTTGTTTTATTTTTCGTAAATGTATGCGATTTTATTCAGAAACAGGATAATTTTTTCGAAATGGAGTCATTTCAAAGTTCATTAACGCCGTAAATACACTAGGCACCACAAGCTAAATTACATCGTCAAAATTTAGCAGGAAATAAGTGCGCCGTCGGAATGAAGGGTTAGCATGGTGTACGTAAAAGATGCAAAAAAAAAAGTAATTAAATAAATACTAAAACTACACCACTCCTTAATAAAAGTAATGATCCATTATACCAAACCACTTTAGGAAATTTATTAAAGATTACAAGATGGGAGAGGAGAACAGTGTGTCAGAAGGTGAAGCAAAGATGAGTAGAGATGGAGAAATGAAATTATAATGGAAAATTCCATTGCTTAATGACTTATCACCCTTTCCACATATTGAGATAAATACAAGATTTCTCGTTTCACTAAGCGCCTTTATAAGAAATCAACCTTCCGTAATCTTTTGTGGTATTTTCATACCCATTTATCAGTCACCTACCACACTCCTTATTTACAGAGACCATACACGAGGTCTCATAAACATTCCCAATTCTCTTTTTTACATTCATCAACTGGTTCTCTGACCAATGTAAGCTCCATCTTTCAGGAACGGCACTATTTCCCGTAACGCCTGAAAGATATCCAGTTTTCTGTAATCATTGTGATCTGCTTTTACCTATATCCTCCGGGGGTTTCCTGCCATTGCCCACTCCTTACGGGGAATTTCTGAGATTCTGAAAAAATACCCTAACTTCAAACCCTAATATCTGCCAAATTATAATAGCTAGAGAAAATAAATCAGATACATAAGACTCATTAACTCTTTCTCTTTCAAATGAAAGTATCCTGAGGTCTCCAGATGGTCCCGTCGATAAATAAGGATAAGTTGAAGATGACTGGTTTTACATCTTAGGCAGGCTTGTTCAGAGCGCGCGCCATTGGCAGTGACCTTGGACGTGCTGGCTAGTGTTGGCAGCTCTAACTGGAGTGGTGATAGTAACACTGCCAGGGCGTCCTTGGAAGGAATGTAAAAAATTCCACTCACTCCTCGACTGTT
This sequence comes from Birgus latro, assembly GCA_018397915.1. Lineage (NCBI taxonomy): Eukaryota > Metazoa > Arthropoda > Malacostraca > Decapoda > Coenobitidae > Birgus > Birgus latro. The sequence goes on from JAGKTI010014291.1 coordinate 9,108, forward strand.
CCTTACTCACGGTCATAAGGATGAGTCATCACCCTATACAGGTGGCTCCCCGAAGGGTTTTCCGCCCGTTTCATAGTGCCACTATGTTCCGTAGGTGTGTGGGGGAAAAAAAAAAAAGGCTCTTTCATTTTCTGTTCTCACTTCTTGCATCAATTAACTTAACTTTCCTCAATTGCGATGCTTATAATTGTACTTGACATTACGATTACGGCTAATTGCACTGTTACAAGTAAATGCTGTGGCTGTTTCGTGCAGTATGGTTGAGCATGAGGTAATGTTCGGGAGATGGTTGATCGAGTTGAGCAGAGGGTGATGCGACGGTTTGGGCATATGAAGAGAATGGATAATGAGCGATTGGTGAAAAAGATAATTAGATCTGATGTGAGAGGTGTAAGGCTGAAAGGAAGACCACGAATAGAATGGGTGGACAGTGTGAAGAGAGCACTGGATGCGAGAGGGATGTCCGTTGAGCAAGGAAGAGTGGCTGTGTGTGATAGAAATGAATGGAGAGAAATTGTGAATGAATAAATGATGACACAGCCCTGAAGGGATATTCTCCCACATTTTGTCTGATCAGCTGATCAGGTCAGGTGTGGGTAAGGGGATGGGTCCATTATGATAAGGCAGGGGTAAACCAGCTCTGCTGTCGGGTCCTGCTGTGGATGTCACTGATTGCACTGCACAGTTGACCTTTGTGCGGTGTAGTGCAATGAGGATCTGTCCCTTGGCCCCTTTGGGGATAAGATACGAATGAATGTGTTTCAGCGAATTGGGAGTGTGTCGTCCTGTCTCGGCTAACTCCCTTTCCTTGGGGAAAGCAACCTAGGTATATGGATGGATAGACAGATAATTCAGAATGAATTTTACTAATCAGGTTCATCGTGAAAACCTTACAAACGTTATACACAACGTACATTATTTGTACTTCACATCAAAAATATGCTTATGCTCACATATTCAGCATTATTTCCTGAGTATCGAGGGAAAAAATTTAGTTATAGCCAACGAGGTAATTTTCTTTCTGGCCCACTCGCAAGTGGTTTTCTTTCATGTAACAGGTAAGCTAACTCAAGGTATTTCCAAATTTTTTTTTCACCAATAATCAATAAACAGCAACACTTATTGCATTACACTTGTAGAACTTATTATAAAACACTTATTACATAGCACTTACTAGAAATCACGTATAATATCAAACGTTTCACTTACGTATATAAAACACACACACACACATACTTGTACATACCTGTGTACTATTTACTTTTTCCCACACACCTCAGTAATCATGCTTGGAATGATACTCGCAAAAACATTTAGGGCACAGGGGGACATTGCACTCTGCACATTGGTAGGATGTCTCTTCTCGTGCTGGGGGACGGCGTTTGGTCTTGTTACAGATGTGGCACTGCCTGTGTGTCTGACTACCTGCTGTGGTACGGCCAGTCTCTACCAGCCTTTGCCTCCGGAAGTAGTCTGCACAGCTTAGCCTGTCCACTGCAGGCACTCTCTGTGTCCCCTGCCTGGCACCTGTGCAGTTGAATAATCTTCAAGGATTTCACATGCAAGCTCTCTCTCAAACTCTGGTAGAGAGAGAGGTTTCCTGACAAGCTCCTTGAACAGTATGAAACTGTTCAGGATGGCGATATCAAGATAGAGTAAAAACGCCTTCTTGTACCACCTGCAGGACTTTCGTAGGTAATCAACCTCACGAATTTGCAGGTGCGACTTATTAACAAGCCACATGTTGATATTATAATTGTTGACAGCATCTGGCTTCAACACGGGTTCCCCGGTCCTGTAGTCTGTTTTTCTCGTTTCCTCGAACACATCCTTATGTACTGTTGACAACATGTTAACCCGTCTCTTTTCATGCCAGAGAAGGGATTAACATGTCACGTTTCTTGGAAAGAAGGGCTTCTTTCTCAGTATTTGCTGGGAATACAGGGAAATTCTTTCTGTTTGCCCAAACAGTTCCACAGGACCCAGCACCATATTCAAACAAAGACTTGGTCAATACCAGAATAGTGTAATAATTATCGTTGTACAGAATATGGTGCTTGTTGAAATACCTTTCCATCAGCACTTTCACGACTGATACCAAGAAACCGTGAGGATCGTCACTAGGTGTATCAACATCTGTAACGAATAAACTATCACATCGAGCACATAGCCAGTTTTGCAGTCATAAAGGACAAAGAATTTCAGCCCAAAGCAGTGACACTCGGACAGAACATACTGAATAAATGCCAACCTGCTCTGGAATATCACCAGTGACTCATCAATTATCACTTTCTGAAACATAAAAAAAACTCTGGAAAATTACTCCTTGAGCATTCTTAGAATGGGTCTAATTTTTCACAGCCTGTCGTTCAGTGCAGGCCCATAATTTCTATTGAAGTGGAGGAGCCTTAGGATGGCCAGGTACCTGTCACGGACCATATACTTACAAAAGACATGTGCCCACGAAATCATCCACCGACCAATAGTCATGGAGCACAGGTTTTCTTACGTGCGCCATCAAAATGGTAAGGGCTAACCACACAAACAACTCCCCCACCTCCACAGATTGCCGGCCCCTCATGTGCATGCTTTCGCCGGCAGCCACGTCCAGCCACCGCACATTTATAGCCTGGTGGAAATTAATTTCATCCACCTGGCATTGCATGATGGTGGTTGTGAATATTGCTCTGAAAATGTTGCTAATAGTCTAGGGCGGGGCAAGCTCATTTTCCTGTACACCTGCTCCTTCATTATCAAACACTAGCACAGAGGGCTCAAATCCTACTCCTTCCTCCCAAACAAACATATCCACAGTATCCACACCCATTAAAATGAGCCGTTGCCATGTGCAGCACGTTTTTTCTGTATGTGTGCATGCCCACGTTCATGCCCACATGCATACCTATGGGCAGGGGGTGGGGAGCAAGGAGAAGGAGAGGTGTGGAAGGTGGGGGAGTAAGGGGTAATGACTTACCTGACGCGGGCCTTCCCTGGGGAGACTCTTCCTGCTGAGTAACACCACATGGGGCCCGTGTGAAAAATTCTACTCCTGAAAGATTCGCTTGTGGTGATTCTGCCCTTGAAGTACTCAGCTGAGGTGAAAGTTGACGTTCTGGGCGAGGCCACGGAAAGCGGGTGGCGAGAGTGGCGGTGAGACGGTTTGTTGACTTTTATTTCGCGGATGATAGCCAACGCCATGCTCATCAGCCTGGTGTACTGGGTCATCTATGTCCTCATCCTCAATGAACTCGTCACTGTCGAAGGCCCTGCCCTCCTCCTGCAGGAGTTGAGCCTTTTCAGGCATCTGAGAGTGGGAAGGGGTTGGAGGGTGAGAGAGTTCACTCTCCACATGGTACTGTAACTTCTTCTCTCCTTGGAAGAAGTACTCTCACTAAGTGTCCATGAGGACACGGTGTAGTCCAAGGCACGACCAATGGCACTGTCACTGAGTCTTTTCCCCAGCACAAAGATCAGAACTTTCATAGGGGTCGATGATACAATCTTCCCTGCGTCAGGTGGGAAGAATCGGATGAAGACATGGCTCTTCACTCTACCAGTGCCGTGTACATACTGAGCCATGCATCAGTGGGGTACCTGGCGGACCTACCTACCCTGTGGGTGTCATAGAAAATGGATGTAAGTTCAAAGGGTGGTGGGAAGATGCTTGCAGCTAATCCCATCAACCAGCGGTGCTCAGTGCCCTCATTCGTGACAGCTATACACGTCAGCTGGCACATAGGGGTTAAGACACGAGTTGATGGGTAGCAGTGATGGATAGATTGAAGTTTGAAGGTGGATGAGAACTGTGTAGAAAAGGGTAATGCAGACTTGAGAATGAGGTAAGGGTGCAGGTTTAAGGAAAAAGTTGTGAGAATCATTAGGCATGTGTTCCCTAAGTGGCAGCAAGTGGGTTGGCGGAGGGTTAGTGCCCCTCCCTGGAAAACAACTAAAAATATAAACAAGAATCCTCAGACTGGGACTGAACAACAGATGGTGGCTAAGGACCGATAAAAGGACATGCTATGGATTGCAACATGGAATGTCTGTTTATCTATCTATTGCCAGACGCCACAATCCCGTAAGAGGTGGCCACAAACAAATTACCTCCATGTCGCCCTGTCCCCCTCCATTTCACTGCCTTGCTCCCAACTCACACCCCTTTCTTATATACATCTCCACTCCATCCCTCCATCTCATCCTTGGCTTCCCTCTCCCTCTTCCCCCCTACATCTCAGTCACATACACTCTCCTCGTCAGTCTCTCACTCTCCATCCTTCCACATGCGCAGATCACCTCAGTGTGTTTCTCCTAATGCTTCCTATCACATCCACATCCACACCACAACGCCCCTTCACTTACTCATTTGTCAGTCTCTCTCTCCCTGAGACTCCACATGTTCCTCTCAAATAACTCATTTCCACTGCTCTCACTCTTGACTCCTGTCCCTCCAACAAGGTTCAAGCTTCACTTCCAAACATTAAAGTTATTATCACAATACTGTCATGTAGTAACTTCTTTCACTTCCATGCTCACTTCCCTGGTTCTTACCACTGCTTTCAAGGAAATGGCAATCTTTCTTCCTTGTTGTACCCTTCCAAGCAGTTCACCATCTAAACTTCCATCCTTACTCATCACACTATCCAAGTACTTGAACGCACTCACATTATCCATTTCCTCCTCATCCAACCTCATTGTACATTCACTGACTTCATTTCTCTTTAAGACCATAACTTTACTCTTCCCTACCTTCACCTTTAGATTCCGTTTCATACAAGCTCTCCCAAATTCATCCACCAAGCCTTGAAACTCCCCTTCGTCTTCTTTTAATACACATTATCATCTGCAAACAACAGAACAGGGAGTTTCCAAACACTCCCCTCTCTCACTAGGGCCGCTCCAACATCCACTACCCTACCTTGTATCTCTTTTTATAACCCCATCCATATACAGATTGAGCAACCATGGAGACATGACACATCCCTGTTTCAGTCCAACCTTCAAGTAGATAAATTCACTCAGTTCACTAGCCACCTGCACTGAAGCCTTAGCACCCTTATACATACTCATCATGGCATTCAACAACTTCCCAATTACTCCATATATTCCTAATACTTTCCACAATCCTTGTCATACACTTTCTCCAAATCCATGAAGGGCACATTCAACTGTTCCTTCTCTAGAAACTTTTCCACTAAAGAGCTAAGGATGAATATCTGATGTACACAATCTCTTCCCTCCCTAAAACCTCCCTGTTCTTCTCCAACTAATTCCTCTGTTATTTCCCTAACTGTCAATATCCTACCATACACTTTTCCTATTAAATTAAGAAGACAAATGCCCCTATGATAACCACATACTTCTTTTTCTCTTTTTCCTTTGTACAGGGGAAGAATTATAGCTAATTTCCAATCCTCTGGGACTCTACCTTCCTCCCGGGCCAATCTGCACATCTTCCACATCCATTCCTATCTATCCCCCATGCCTCAGCATTTCACCACACACTTCATCAATTCCTGGGGCTATCCCCATTTTAACTTTCTTCATTGCTTCCACAACTTCCATCCTACTGATTTCTTTCTCCCTTCTCACTTCGCTTAATCTCCCAGCCAGTCTCCTTCCACTTACGCTCGCATTACTTTCATTCTCAATGTTCAACAATTCCTTAAAATGTTCTCTCCACCTGCTCACTTTTTCTTCCTTCTTCACTATTTTTTTTTTATTTTTGGTTAAATATTAGCTGATATATGAAGGTCTAAAAAAAAATGTTCTCATAAATGCCTGGCTGGGAGAAGTGTTGGCAGAAGTATGTGCCTGACGCAATGGGTTGTTATACTTTTCCAGATATTAAGATTTGAAAAAGAGCTACTTTGCCTACAATGCCTGTATTGAGAGCACACCCTGATAAAAATATGCCCGGCGTGTTAAACAAAAAGAGTGTTTCAGGCAAATATTGAACTGGTTAATAAACTTTAATTCCTGCTACCAGAGGTCCGTACAATATGTTTTTGAGCCAAACGTGTTGCCGTCCACTCAACACCTCTTCCATACCGTATCTCTCACAGCTTCCGATGCTTACTATCGTAAGTCCGGCAAGACAGCATGGCCACAGGGTTGTCGGTTGTTGAAATTATTGAAACTACTTTCACTGCTAAAAAAAAAAAAAAATAAAAAAAGGAAATACTGTCATGTTTGTTTGAACCTAGACATTCCTTTTAAAACACGCAAGCCATGAGTACTGTATTTTATATTCCTACGCATTCAAATTCCATTATCAATCACTGCACTGCACAATTTGGTAAGTCATATTATTCTGCCAAAGCAACCTTATTATAATTTTATGGACTACAGAAAATATTTACTTACATTCACAATAATGTTATAATTAACAAGAGAACATTCAGTTTTTCTTGGTTACGGAGAGTATAATACCAAAATATTGGTGAGATTTAGAAGAATGCCACCAGATGGCAGCTGCAATGTCTGTGCCGCCGCACGTAGGTGCCCTCTTCAGCACCATGACAACGATTGAAGCCTTGAAAAACATCACTGAGGTGTGGGTGTATTTACTCTGTAAACACTGTTACTTACCTAACATATCTATCCATTTAGAACTGGCTGGGTTGTTTTATCCTATTCCAAAATGGTTATGGTATGTGTGGGTGTATTTATTGTGTAAATACTGTCACTTACAAATAAGTATCATTTAGAACATGCTGCGTTGTTTTATTCTCTAACTAATTGGTCATGGTATGACTCAGTTTTTTTTTTTAAGCCAGAATTTAACCATAACCCAAATCGATAGCAGTAAATGTGAGTATGGGATGGTAGTTGCTTTTCTTCAGCGCAGTGCAGCTGTTATTATGTCCAATATGAGCTATGCGTTTACTTCATTTTCATCTTTCCTCACATCCCCTTTTACCCATGCAATGTTAATTCAGATATTTCAGAAAACTGGCTGTGCAGTAAAAGAAAACCATGTGTAACTAGCCATTTTCACACACGAAATGTATTATCCGCATCATTGTTAATGACAAACTTCATTTTCTTCGCATCTGCCTAAGATATAATAATCCCCAGTATAGTTCACAGTCTTCCTAATGAGATGATTTACGGTTCGGTTATAGCCGTTTTAAAAAATATCGATGTAGTAGATATGCAGCATTCTTCAGTTTGCGGTGTATTGTACCGTACCATACCAGGCTTAAAACTGCGCTCTTCCACCCTCTTTCCCAACCACCTCTGTATAACTCCTTCCTTTCCCTCGCCTTCTCGCTCACTCCGTCCCACTTCTTGCTTCCCTTCTTCCCTTCATGATTCCTTCTTTCCTGCTTCCCTGTCTTTCCACCAGATAACCACACAAACCGGCTTCTCCAGAAATACAATTGCTCTTAGTGACAAGAACAACTTGCTGTTCCTTGTCGCGGAGATTGAAAAGAAGGAGCAGGGGAAAGAAGGGGAACACAAAGAGGAGGAGGAGGAGGAGGAGGAGAGATCATGAAGTTGCAGTACCGTATCAATGGCATCAAAAGATTAAATTGTAAAGGTTGCAAAAGTTATATATTTAAAGGAGAAGGAGGGAGAATGAAGAAATAGAATGAGGATTAGGATCGGGAAGAAGTGAAGTTGCATGGGAATTTGGACAAAGGGAGGATTATTTTCAAAGAAGTAAAAGCTTTGTAACCACTGACAAATGTAAAGAACCATAACTATTTCGGAACCTGATTCTTTTTTCTACATTCTCCCCCACCCCTACTTTGTTTCCAGACCCTCTCTCGCCGCAAGTATTGCACAGTACTGCTTTCAGATATACAGTGATGGTAAAGAAATATAAGCTGAAGCTTCTGTTCTCTTGGTGGAGGACGACATTGCAAAGTACTGTGAAAATTTTACATTGTCACTGCCAGGGAGAGAGAGAGAGAGAGACGTGGTTGGCTGTGCCTAATGCCAGGCGTTTTTCAGCCGGTTACACTAACATGTAGTAACAATACCTAATATTATTAATAAAATTCGAAGTGATATGCGTTGAACACCGTTAATACATCAGCAGTAGAAAGACGGTACAATCAATCCCGGATTTATGGGGAGGCGTGGGGGATGTTTATTTATAATTAAGAAAACAATGTAATTTACCTGAATAAATGAAATAAATGTCTTACATGAATGTTTCCCTTGGGTAATTTCATTGAAAAGTGTGGCCTGGTAACACATTTTGATGAAGTTGTTAATTAGTGAGCAGAAGTTCAAGATAGTGATAATTTCACTAGAAATAGCTTAGGATCCGGCTCTGGAAGAAACTCCAGTGCTAAAATCGGGAGCTTACTCTGTCCCTTGATACAGTTACCACGGAATGGGTAAGTACATCCATTTTTGCATGTCACTGAAGAGCAGTTAGCTATAATTTACAGTCAAGTGCACTCTCAGCTGAAATATTGCTCATCCTTGTGGAATGGGTTTGGAGAGGTTGCACTAAAACAACTGGACCAAATTCAGAACAAAACTGTTAGAATTACTAATAACCCTACTATTACAAATGAACTACCTCCCCTAAAAGTGAGAAGGAATGATGCCTCCCTAGCATCATTTTACAGAAACATTTATGGCAATTGTTCAGACGAATTTGTATCCACAGTGCCACCTCTCCACGCCTTTCCCCAGGCTACACTGGCATTTGGTAGCGCCCATGACTGGACTGTCACACTGCCATGATGCCGAACTTCTGTCTATCAGAATTCTTTAATTCCCTTAACTGCATCTCTTTGGAGCTTACTTCCCCAGAGTGATTTCCGCACAAACCTCATAGTATGGCTGTTCAAGTATGACTGTTACAGACTTTTTATGAATGGCGAACACCTGTAGTCTGGTGTATGGATTATTTTTTTCTCATTTTGTTTCTCTTTCTCATCCCTGAGTGGCATTACTTGAGAAATAAACCCCAACCGTCCCTTGGATATAAACCATCCCATGCTCAATCCGACTGGAGCGCCGTAAGTACCCACTAAACCACCAGGCGCCAAAATTAGGTTATATGGTTACCACCCAGCATAGTAAATGGTTTCCTCAGGAAACCATTTGGCTTGTCACTCAATGTACAGTCACCCACAGGCAGAAGGAAGAGGAAAGAATGAAGGAAAGAAAAACGGAAGAGGGAGTGTAAAGTCACCCGTAGGCAGAAGGAGGAGGAAAGAAAGAAGGAAAGAAAGACAGAAGTGGATGGAAGGAAAGAAGGATGGAGTAGAGGAAAGGGCAGACACCCCAGAGAAGCACTACATCGAGTAAGTGGATGGCGAGCGAGTGAGGCTGGTCACTCATCATATCAGGACCAACTTGCCTAGCCCAGGGTTTCTACGCTCCTCATGAGGCAACGTAGGATTGGATGGTGGATGGATGGATGTTTTTTCTTCCTTGGTTCTGTTATTGTAATTAAGAAAAAAAAAGACTGTATGGTCTTCTAAACAATATAAATTGCTGCTTGCATTATGTATAATTTGTCTTCTTTTACCTTTCGTACGAGAAACTCCATTTTTTTTTTGGGGGGGGTTCTCTAGTATGTATGGGACTTCCTGCCTTTTCTTTCCCTGTCAGTTTTTATTCTTCCCTCGTGGGTGAGGAAGAGAATTCATCTTCTGTATCCTTTTTTCACACACGTTGCTTGTATATCAGTAATTTATTTCATTATGAACTCCACAATCGGTGGAGCTCTGATTGGTAATGTGGATTATTTTTTTCTTGAGGGGGAGGGGGAAGATGCAGAAGGCTGGCACTCCAAGACCTTTCGAGGTACCTGAAAATTTAGGACTGATGTATCTTGGTTGCAGGTTTCTTTTGGCACAATTATTTTTCCGTTACAAGCGCTGCACTAGCCCTCTGATTTTTTTTTTTTTTTTTTGCGCTTCTTTGCAGCAAAATCTACAGAATCGATTAATTTGCAAGTGTTCCAGTGTGTGGTCGTCAACATATACTAGTGCAACTGGGTACATATATATATACATATACACACATATATAGATATACACATGTACATCCATATATTCATACATACATATATACATACATATATACATATAAAAATACAAACATACATATACACATACATACTAATATACATACATACACACATACACATACACATGCATACACATACATACACACATATGCATACACAAATACACATACACAAACACATGCATACACAAACACATGCATACACATACACATGCATACACACAAATGCATACACATACATACTTATACATACATACATACACATACATACATACATACATACACATACATACATACATATACATACATACACAAACAAATACATACACATACAAACAAATACATACTTACACATACATACATACACATACATACATATTCATACATACACACAAACATGCATACATATATACACAAATACATAAATACACACACACACACACTATATATATATTTTTTTTAAGCAACGAAGAAGGAACCAATGGCCACGGGCCTGCATACTGTTCCTTCAAAGAAAAAGCATAAACAGTACAAAAGAGCCAAATTCAAGATCTGTTCATTTCGAGATGCCTGGACACACTGTGTTTGAAAGACTGGAGATCATAGGAAGTAGGAAATACAGACAGAGGAAGACAGTTCCAGAATTGACCAGTTGCATAAATGAAGGACTGGGAGTAACGGTTAACTCTTGCATTAGAGAGCTGGACAGAAAAGGGATGAGAGTTTGTTGCTAGACGCATGCTATGTGCCCGTCGTAGAGGTGGAGGGATGCAAGCAGACAGTTCAGAGGAACAGTGACCGTTGAAGTAGCGATAGAAGAGAGAGAAAGATGCAACAGTTCGGCGAAGAGACAAAGGTTGAAGGGAATCAGTAAGAGGAGGAGAGTTAATGAGACGAAAAGCCTTTGACTCCACCCTATTGAGAAGAGCTGCATGTGGGGAGCCTCCCCACACATGAGAGTTGTACTCCATACACGGGCGAATAAAACCCGTGTACAAGGTCAACAACTGTGCAGGGGTAAAGAAAGTTCGGAATCGGCTTAGCACACCTAATCTCTTGGAAGCAGATTTCACAAGAGAAGTAATATGTTCTTTCCGAGACAAATCCCGAGAGAATGAAACCCCAAGCATATTCAAGGATGATGCAGTACTGAGCTGGACATTATTAAACATTAGTGGGTAATCCTGAGGAAGATTTTGTCGGGTTGATAAGTGTAAGAACTGAGTTTTTTATGCATTAAAAATAACAAGATTATTTTTACCAAAATCAGAGATGCATGCCAAGTCAGACATTAGGTGTGTCATAGCCTCATCCCTTGTTTGTTGAAGTAACTGCTGAGATAGACATTGCGGAAACCGAATGGAAAGGTGAAGGTGGAATCATCAGTATATGAGTGGATAGGGTTAGATGTACAGCTTAGGTCATTGATGAATAAAAGGAAGAGAGTTGGTGATAGGACAGAGCCCCGAGGAACACCACTGTTGATAGGTCTAGGAGAAGAACGATGGCCGCCTACAACAGCGGCTATAGAACGACCAGAAAGGAAGCTAGAGATGAAGGCACAGATAGAAGAATAGAAACCGTAGGAGGGCAGTTTGGAAATTAAAGATTTATGCCAGACTCGATCGAAAGCCTTTGAGATGTCAAGTGCAATGGCAAAGCTTTCACCAAAGTCCCGAAAGGAGGATGACCAGGAGCCTGAAAGGTAGGCGAGAAGAACGCCAGTGGAGCGTCCCTGACGGAACCCATACTGACGATCAGAAAGAAGGTTGTGACAGGAAAGATGCTTTAAGATATTTATGTTAAGAATTGACTCGAAAACTTTTGAGATACAGGATGCTATAGCAATTGGACGATAGTTAGAGGGTTGGGAATGGTCACCCTTCTTTGGGACTGGATGAATGAGAGCAAACTTCCAGCAAGAAGGAAAGGTACAAGTTGACAGACAAAGGCGAAAGAGTTTACCTAGGTAGGGTGTAAGCACAGAAGCACAGTTTCTGAGGACAACAGGAGGGACTCCCCATATGCCTTGTTAGTATTGAGGCCAGTGATGGCAGAAAATACATCAGCTGAAGAAATTTTAATGTTAGTCAAGAGGAAGTCAGAGGGGGGAAGTGATGGAGGAACAGCACCGGAATCATCTAAGGTGGAATTGGAGGAGAAGGTCTGAGTGAAGAGAAGATCTGCTTTATCAGTAGAAAATATAGCTACAGAGCCATCAGAGAAGAAAAGGTGAGGGAAGGATGATGAGGTAAAATTGTTTGAAAGGTTTTTGGCAAGGTGCCTGAAGGAGCGAGAAGAATTCGAGTTGGAGAGTTGAGAACATTTAGCACAGATGAAATTATTTTTTAGCAGAGCGAGAAACAGACTTAGCACGATTCCGGGCAGAAATATATAAAAGATGTGATTCAGGGGTGAGTTGGCTCCGGTACCTTTTATAGGCCCTCTCCTTGTTGCAGACAGCATTAGAACAAGCATGATTAAACCAAGGCTTTCTTGCATTAGTCAAAGGATATGAGAAAGCAATGTATGCTTCAGTGCCCGAGAGAATAACCTCCGTAATGTGCAAGGCACACTCAGATGGCTCCCGGCCATAGAAGTAATAGTCATTCCAAGGAAAATCAAAGAAGTACTGCCTGAGGGCCTTCCAATCTGCAGCTTCAAAGTGCCACAGGCGGCGTTTCTTTGGAGGGTCCACAGGCCGTACTGGAGCGAGAGGACAGGTTAAGGTAATAAGGTTATGATCGGAGGAGC
>JAGKTI010014292.1:0-13378 GCA_018397915.1 Birgus latro
ACATGTTATCCCTTCTCTGGCATGGCAAGAGACGGGTTAACATGTTGCCATCAGTATGTAAGGGTGTTTGAGGAAACAGGTAAAGCAGACTACAGTACCAGGGAACCCGTGTTGAAGTCAGATGCCTTAAACAATTATATTATCAACATGTGGCTTGGTGATAAGTTGATCATGCAGAATGGTGAGGTTGATTTCCTTCGTAAGTCCTGCTGGTGGTACAAGAATTTTTTTTTTACTCCTTCTTGATATCGTCGTCCTGAACACTTTCATACTGTTCAAGGAGGTCGTCAAGAGACCTCTCTCTCTACGAGAGTTTGAGAGACAGCTTGCACGCAAACACCTTGAAGAGTATTCAACTGCACAGGTGCCAGTTGTGAGGCAGGGGATGCAAACTGCGCCTACATCTGACAGGCTAAGCTGTGCTGAGTATTTCCGGTGGCACAGGTTGGTAGAGAGTGGCCGTACCACTGCATGTCGTCAGGCGTACATGCGGTGCCATGTCTGCAACACCACCAGACACTCTCACCCAGCACAAAGAGACAGCCTACCATTGTATACCAACGGGCGGAGTGCAATGCCCCCTTGTGCCCTAAATGTTTTAGCGAGTATCACTCCAAGTGTGATTCATGAGCAGGTGTGTGGGAAATTGTAAATAGTAAACAGGTATGCACAGGTGTGTTATTTTTTAAACATAAGTGAAATGTAAGATACAAGTTATATCTATTATGTGTTATGATATAACACATATGAGGAAGTGAAGGAGCATTGTGGTGTGGATGTGGATGTGATAGGAAGCATTAAGAGAAACACACTGAGATGATTTGGCCATGTGGAGAGGATGGAGAGTGAGAGACTGACGAGGAGAGTGTATGTGAGTGAGGTGGAGGGGGGGAGAGGGAGGGGGATGCCAAGGATGAGATGGAGGGATGGAGTGGAGAGCTATATGATAAAGGGGGGGGTCTGAGCTGGGAGCAGGGCAGTGAAATGGCAGAGGAGAGGATGACATGGAGGCGATTTGTTTGTGGCCACCCCTTACAGGATTAAGGAGTTTATTGCGAGCTCTTACAACACAGTCCTCTCTACTGTGATGCCCCATCTCCACTTACACCTACTCATTTATCAACCAATCAATATCGATCCAAACTGTGTTCTGCCCGTTACCCTCTCCAGGACCTTTCCCATTAATTCTAACCTAATTTTCTAGGTACGAAATTAGCGGTCTACCTGCTGGCAGTGCTGACCCTCCTAGGTTATGGGTTGGGTGAGGACGACGGTGGAGTACGTCCCGGGGCCTTGGTCGGCTCGAGAGGAGAGGAAATGCTCATCGAAGATGTAGTCTCCCTGCGCTACGATCTTGCACCCCTGGCCGACGTAGCCATCGCCCTGCCTGCCTATGCGCACCAGCTCCACGAAATCAAGACCCATCTCTTGGCCATCATGGGGAAACACAACCCAAATCAATATTTACATCATCTTTTCCTACCACTCTCCTGGCAGTTGCAATACATAACTGACAAATTCACTGAGCTCAATGACACATTTTCCATTCAGACACCCATAGGTCATTCCCGTGTGAAACGAGGTCTCTGACTTTGGAGGTGAGATTCTAAGTGGCTTGTTTGGCGTCACTACAGCCCGTGACCTTTCTGGCTTCAAATCTGATCTCACTCATTTATCTTCAGCCCTAGAATCTCAACGCAGAGTCATCAAGGTCCAACACACTATGTTACAGAAGATTACATCCCACACTCTGAACAACTTCACCGACATCTTAAAACAACACCTCTCAAATCTCAACGTTATTTCTCAGTTCTTCTATCTCAGACTCAACATGGATCATCTCCAACTAGCCACTGACACTCTACTCTCTCAAGTCTCTACCTTGATTCGTATCCTAGTCGATGCTATTAATGGACGTGTCACTGCAGACTTAGTACATATCGCAGCTCTCCGTTCTGCATTAGAATGGGCTCACTCTACTTTCGGTTTGTCCCCAGTACTCCCCTACTCCTCATTCGAATACTACTATCCAGTTCTCAAGGCCACTCTTCTCACCAAATACGTCGTCGTCCATATTCCTCTACATTCTGCCATCACCTTCAACCTTTTCCACATCATTCCTTTTCCATTCCGGTACAACTACTCCTTATTCCAAGTATCTGTTCCTTCAGAATATTTCCTCCTCTCCCATGATCATTTTTCAGTTGCCTTCCTTTCTTCCACAGACCCCCAGAAATGTTCCTCCCTTACCCCTACCTCTTGTCCATGTGCTGCCCACCTTTTCGCTATCTTCCCTAGCAGCGCTACACCCGGTGAGTCTGCTTTAGTTCGCAACCATTCCATATACTCGGCCTGTTCCTTTGTTCCAGCTCCAGAGCTCCCAGTCCACCATGCTCACCTCAACCACGTCCAGTACTTCTTCTTTACTGTTCCCATCTCTGTCACCATCATGTGTCCTGGTTCTTTGGTCTGCCCCATACCTGCTAGTGGTCTCTACAAAGCACCGGACTATTGTACCGTCAAATCAGAGTCAGTCATCACTGACGCCACTCGCTATCACCAAGCAGTCTGTAAACACTCCTCTGCCAATCGACATGCCTTCCAACCTGCCATCTGCTAACATTACCATCACCTTCCCCAACTTGCGTGTGCTAACATTCCTCAACGACACTGACTTCATTATTGATCAATTAACTCTGGCCTTCAGCCATTCATGGGTTCATCCTACAGTTGTGTTTCCCCCTGTGGCTATCTCTTTCATAGGCTTCCTACTCATAGTCTGTGCAGTGCACTGTTGTGTCAGGAAAATGGAACGCAGACTGCAGGAAATCAGAATCGCAACAGGAATAGTGCGACCTCCACAAGACGTTGAAGCTACCCGTACTTAGTGCCCTCACATTTAGTGACTACCAATGCCGACTGATTAATATGCAAACTGTAGACAGAAATAGTACCACCAGCAAAGATTGCATTTCTCTGATACAGTAATGTGTGAAATACAGAGACTAACAACAACAACAACAACAAAAATAGAAAGAAATGTGTAAACTATATAGAAATGAGTTACAAGTATTATATATAACTAAGAACTTTACTGGACACATACCCATACATTAATCCTTGTGTATCTTATATTTAACCTTATATATTACCAGCTTACATCCCTTTGACATGGCCATGTCCTCCCTCCACCCCTATATCATACTCCCTCCTTGTACAAAGGCCCCACCTACCTAAGAAGTATAAACAAACCCCCATATAACTCCTCTCTAGTGTCAGGAGACACCATCTCAGCTACCCGGGGGAGTATTGTACCATCCCCGTTATATATCTGTATATCTATGTATCTATACCCACCCCCCACTGCATATGTGCCCCCACTAAAAGCGCTGAGTGGACACACACTCCCACGCCCCGTCCTGGGCAGAAGAGTTAGTCCTTGGGCATCACGTTAGAGGAGAAGACTGTGTTGTAAGAGCTCGCAATAAACTCCTTAAGTAGCTACCAGAGCACGGAGTTTCTCTCACCAAAGTAGTGCAAGTTACAGTTGGCCTCATTGTCACCCCACAGTGGATGATGACCATTCGTATCTCCTAGTAAAATAAAGGGAGAAGGAAGGCTGCCTTTTCAACAATAGCACTAGGAGCAAGGTAAAGGCTACATATTTTATACTGACGATGTAATAAAAACTACAATCTTTATACGGATGATGTAATAAAGACTACAAACCTTATACTGACGATGTAATAAAGACTATAAACTTTATGCTGACGATGTAAAAACACCTGGACAGCAAAACCCTGTAGGTGAATGGAAAGGTCCAGATGAGTGAATAGAATATCCAGGCGAAAAAATATTGCAGCACCTCCATGATGACCTTGGCTAGGCACAGGATTAGAATAAAAGGCATGGTAGCCATAAGGACTGGAAGGTACAGCACCACCAACCATAGTCTCCTGGATACATATGAATACAGGAGAATTTTGACCAGCAAGATGACACAGCTACTCCCAGTTGGCACGTAAACTCAGACAATTCCACTGAACGACAGGACCCATAATGGAGGGAGGATCTGGATAATGTGCGGGACTGTGCAACTCCTGACAAGCAAGCAGGTTTTGACTGATGCTTAGAAATGCCCTTAGGAAGAAGCTGCCCACCACCAGGAACCTGCACCCTATGCCGAACACCCAAAGGCAAACATCCAAAGGCAAACGTGAGGATGAAGAAGAAGAAAATTTTACAACATTCCTCCCCTGAGTCGGAAGAACAGTTTGCTTGGAAGGTGTCTTGAAGACCGTCCTGGGTGTCGTAGGACAACAAGTGCCACCAACACCAGCCCCAGAAGTAGAAGTACTCGTACTCAGGTCCACAGGACCAGAACGCAATGAGGATGATATCCTATTCAACAGAACTGAAGCACCAACGGTCTGTTCAGCACCACCCCCAGGTGGGGACCGAACCACAGGCGAGCCATCAACTTTACCATCCACCTGGCTAGACCCTAGGGCCTCCAGGGTGGAGGGAACAGGAGAGAGATCGACATAAGGTTTCACAACAGAGACCTTAGGTGGATGGGCTTCAGGCTCAGAGGACTCTGAAGAACCATGGTGACGTTTGCCGGTTACAGATGGAACTTCGGGCTTGCTGGACAAGGCAGGACATGGAGACATTCAAAGTGGACATCCACCGAGCAATCTCTCAGCCACCGAAGTGGGGTCAAAAGCAGTCAGAGTAGAGGGTGGGTGAACACCAACCTCACATGCAGTACTAACCCCGCGGACAGCACCTGAAAAATCTTCAGATAGAGAAGTGGGGACTGGAACCAGTCAAGGCAACTTCTGAGACACCGGATGGCACACAGCTGCTCCAGAAAGGACAAAAGTAAAAATAACCCTGGAATGAAAGAAGTACAAGTGGACAAAATCTCCTTCTCCAGGCAGTAACGAGGACTGGTTCAGGATTATACACCATGTGGACCTCAACAGTGAAAGCATTTAATGTGTCCTGAACATTCACCAGTATGGTTTCTATTGCCACAGGAGACTGAGACACCAAGAAAACCAGCATGCGCATGGCGGTAAAAGCAGCTAACACGTCCATACCACTGACAGTGGAAGCACTGCTTTGGAGTCAGCATGTATGGCTTCACAGAAAGTGACAGCCAAGCGAGTTTCACAGAAGCAGGCAAGGTTAACCTGTCAGATGTCAGGAACAAGGTCAGAGCTGGGGTCAGAATACCATCTGTTTTCTTCTGCAGGCACTCAACAGTCAACATACCAGAAGATTGCAGTTCCTCCAACAGCTTGCCTCTGAGCATCAGCGCAGGTAACGGGAAAAAATGACGGTCTTACATCTGTTAAAGGTGGCATGAGGAACACATGAAACATCTGCACCAGAAACAGAAGTCAGAGCCAGTAATCGGGAGCTCTCTTTAGGGAAGGACACTTCAACATGGATACTTCCATCTCCTTAGGAAGAGATTTTAGGTTCTCTGCCACAAACTGAAACAATGGCACGGTGCAAATAAAAAATGTCAGAACCTAACACTGACCTGCCCACAGATGATTTCATTATTTGATACTTCGCATATGACTTGGGCACATTTTCTTCTTGGCCTAACCCCATGGCCGAACCAACCCTACTTGAACGCCTCCCAGTCCCAGCTGGGCGCTGGGACAAAGGGCCACAGTCCCCAGGGGCCTGGTAAGATTCCAGCCTGGCAATGAGTGATCATGAATCTGATAAGCCGGGGACAGATGTACGGTCGTCAACAGAATTATCATTAGAGTAAGCCATATATACAACAAAATACACTTCATTCCCTCACCCTTCCACCCACCACGGAGGCCAACAACGGGAGGTCATATACGTATGCCAGGGATAACACCGCTGGCGACCCCAGAAATTGTAAGGGAGTATATGTTAGTAGCCACTTGGGGACCTAGACAAGGGCGACTCCAGGACAATAGAAGCCACCTGGCCTACCAGTGCCCACTTGACCCTAGTCAACAAGTGCCCAGCAGATTGCCATGGCCAGGCCCAACCTAGCCGCCTGTCTAGCCAGAATAGGGGACTAAAGACGTGTGTTGCTAGCTGCAGGGCACATCGTGTACCATTGGTCAACCCCCAGGAATCCCGTTTCCCAGATTACAAGACGCCATGCACGGCAAACACGTGGCGAGGCAAACAAACAAAAAACTGCCAAGATGGAAGATGGGGAGGGACAAGCAACATCACCAGCAGGCCTCTTCTACGAGCGATGCATGGGCGGGCTTGGTCCACGAGGCCGACAGATGCCGACCCTACAAAGGCAGGCACGTCTCCAGAGTAGGTGGCATTGCTAGCCACGCTTCAAGCCCCGCCACCACGTGAAGGTGACCCCCCTTAGCGGAGAGAGAGAGAGAGAGAGGAGAGAATACTGTTAGATACCCTGCACCCTGTATGGCCTCTTCCACTTAATTAGTAATAGGCTCCTTAAGTTTGCCTTATTCACAGCAAAGTATGAATCATTAGTTGGAATAGAAAATTTGAAGTTTCCCGTCCAAAAGTGTTTTACTAGTTAATACTACTCGTGTTAATGATTTTAGCGACCGACGACTCACCAAGTACAATTGTCTGGCCTACGGTGAAATGATATCATCGAGTTGACGAGGGGGATGATAATAGTCCTAAAAAAAAAAAAAACTCTCAGGCTTCCATCTCACCAAGTTGAATACAATCGTCTGGTACCACTATAACAGAAAATTAGAGTTGTCTTCAATATTTCTCGTTGAATTGATAATTTATTCTCTAATGGCTGAGATTGCTCTGTTATTATATTTCTGTGAAAACCAGAAGCTATTATTTGTATGAGAAGGATAGAAGCTCCACTGACGTTTAGTGGGACGCCCTCCCCCCAGCACAATTAGTACCTCCCTCTCCATGACATTTACCTGAGAAATACTTACATGTCTGATAATATGGTGTTCTGGTATGATGTTAGTACAGTATGTGGTGGGATGCACAGAGTGACACTGGACTCACCTTCAAGAACCACAGGCAAGACAGCAAGAGGTGGTGCACCCCTAGGCTCAGTGCACTCGGGGCAACTAGAGGGCAAGCCATTAACACACACACACACACACACACACACACACACACACACACACACACTCCTTGTAACAACACATTAGATCAGTGATGTCCTATGCGTTCGCAGCATGGGCTCCCATCCTATCAAATACCAACAACAACACATTTCAGGTCGTACAGAACACCCTACACATCACTGACAGCACCAAAACCTCTCCCATAGCTCGCATTCACACTGAAACCAAAGACCTCCCTGTCAGAGACTACCTTGATGTAAGGGATACACAGTTTTTTGCAATGTCAGCCTGTTCCAATACACAGCACCCCTGTTATTACATGACAGAGACACACAACACACCTAGGTGCAAAGCAATCACCACACAAACATAATCGAACCCTTTACAATAGTATGCCACTTCAGATATTACAACACTAGAAATGAACATTAAAAAAAAAAGAGAACGCCTACATATTCAGTTCAGGCGCAGGGCAATAGAGCACATGGATAACACCACCATGCTACAAGCCCCCCTGACCTACACCCATCGCAGTGTTCAGAACACAGACATCACCCTCTCCTCCTTTGTTACAAACTTAGATATTTGCTGGGTGAAAGCACAGATGACACAGCAATCGTATAGTGGAGCACTGCACTGCACATGCCACGTTAAGACGTAGACACAGCATAAACTGTATAGGGAATCTATGAGACGACCCCAGAGGGCCAGATGCTTACCTGCGGTCGACGGGTCAGCCGGACCTGAGTTGAGTAACAACAACAGCAACAACAACTCCAGTTGACTAATACAGCAGCATGAAACCATCCTGCACTAAGATGGTAAAATAAATATTCGTATTGCCAAATAATTTAGTTCGGATTAGGTAAAGATCAGCAGGAAGAAGTTAATCAAGCCCTGGTCCACAAGTCTACCCTCAAGTTGAGCAGTATCTTCCATAGACAGTAAGAGTAATATAAAAATACGTCGTCGGGCTGAAGAAGTTAACTCATATTATTTGCCAAATTGCCTATTAAAAATTCATTGCACTTCAGTTACTTATTTGTGTATGCACTTACAGATTCATTGCCATTCCCTTCGTCAACCGTATCACAACTTTGTTTACTACAGGCATCGACCTGGTCCTTGGGAATGTAGTTCTGCTTTGTTCACATACTAACCCAGTGACATTTACAATTAAGACGACCAGTAATAAATGGGTCTGGAGGTAGCGGGACTATAAAAGGAACTTCCCATGTCGTAAGAGGGTTACCAGATTGCACGCTCGTCATTCTTTTGGAGGCTTGTATGATAGACGTTTACGATTGTTTTTGAATTAAAGAATTTACATGTAGCCTTTATTTTCTTCACCAGGGGGCGGCCCTAAGCCAAATATATTAATCTGTTACCGGGAGGATTAGACTACAAAGAGACATCATTCTACTGGTAGAGTGACCCACACGTAAAGGCTGGTATTCTCGTCAGTTAAGGAAGCACCCTAACACCTCTTCCTAAGCGATTCGTATTGCTTATTGCTCCCTACTAGCATTTCTGTGTCAATTAAAACATTCGGATACCACAGTACTCAGCATTAATACCATGCAGATTGATATTAACCAACCACATCCAAAAATAAATCGCTAAGCAAGAGGTGCTAGGGAGCTTCCTTAACCGACAAGAATACAGGCAAAAGAGATCAACCTTCTATCTACGTACTGTACAATCTTCTGACTGATGGCAACAGTAAAACAGTTTTCTCTCAGCATCATATGGGTAACTCCTTCAGGCCGATGACATCCTAGGGGCACATTTTTACTTCCACCCGACAATACTCACAAATTTAGGGATGTTCTTTGATAGTGCCCCTAGTATGGATCCATGAGGGTTAAGCACCAACTCTAAATGCATGTGTTTCGTTTACTTCCCATCTAGCCAAAAATGTATTCACGTTGCCAAGAGTAAAGATTCATTCACCATAGGTCAGAGTTATCGAAATGTATGCGTTTAATCTTACCTTGATTGATCCATTCAGTTCTATGGCTGTCTCCTTATCTGGATACTATTGTCTGCAGATATTGCACACAAAATACTGTATAAATAACGGTGTCGGGATGAATGGGCTGAAATGAACGTGGCTCTGATCATTACATACATACAGTCTAGGTTAGACTTTTACCCAGTCTTTCGCCTGCTGCACGTCTCACTTTTCTCCGCTGGCTAATATTCCTAACCTGTGAGAGGCTTGGTTATGTGTTTCTGATCATGGAGGAGTCTCGTAACTGATGCACCAGGAGCGATAATGATGGACCTGTCTAAGAATGATGAGACAGTGGAATAGCAGGCAAACTGTTACACTGATGGTATTTATAATGACAGACGTATGGAAGAGAAGGATAGGTCTGGGAACGAACTGAGTATAGTTATAAAACACATGTCAAAAAGGATATACAATGTCTTTAACTCCTGGGCTGTGAATTATAATCATCCCTCGTAAGCTGGAGAAAAATATGAAGTCCTTTATTCCATGCCAAAATGTCGAGTATTTTTTTTTTTTTTACATTTTTAATGCTCCAGGCTTTTCATAATCATACCAAGCCTGTCTGAAGCTATCCTGAATAAAATGCAAAGTAGGTATTCAACAGGGAAAGGTTACTGGGCTAGCTAAATACAAGAGAGGATACGGATCTTCCCAGGAGTTTTTTTTTTTTTTTTAACTTGGCAGGGGAAATCGACAATGGACATCAACGAAGGGACGGTAAGGGATAAAGTTTGCCCACAATTATACTGCACCTGTTCCACAACCAAGGTATGTCCGTTCCTTTCTTCGCTCACGCATCACAACAAAATACAGTATGATCATTTGTGGACAGAATTATACAAACTCAACTTAGGAATATCAGCAAGCAGCCAAATCTGAGAGGTTGGTGAGGTGGAATATTTGGCGAACTTTTGTCCCCAGGTGTGTGGAAGGGTGTGTGTTAAGTAGTTTATATTTCATTAAAAATATAAATGTATCCGAGAGAGAGATTTAAAAGAACATTCGAAAAAGAGTGATCATAGTATGTGTAGGGGAAAAAAAATGGATTACGTTTGTACATCAACGCGTGTCGTTCTGTTTTATTCCTACTGCCTCTGTGCGACTCACTACATCATGGAGGAGACTTCTCGAGCTAGAGGGATTAGATATAGGCTTCATTAACCGTTTAAATGTTGTGGCGCTCTCTTTAACTGATAACAATCGTCTGGAGGCAATAATTGATAAATATAATACATTGGATTATTGATGTCATTGGTATACGAGGTGAGAGTGGATTGTGTGAAGATTTGTCTGATTATCTGATTGCAGTATGTGGTGCAACAATGAGATGACCATGGAAGAAAATAGTAAAAGAGCATAAGCAAAAAAATCCGAGAAACATGCATAGTACCAGATATGGGTGAATTCGAACCGGTGAATTAAATTATGGTCTAAAGTAATTTTTTTTACACCTAGAGTGTTCTAAGCCCACCAGATTGTTTGGTAGTAAAAGAAAACAATTAATAGATAAAAAAATAAAAATGACCGTTTCGGAGTCAGTCCCGTTGGTACAGGAGAAAACATGTGTTTCTTGCCAGCGTGTGATTACTCTGCCAATGAGTTGCTCCCCGTCAGCGCACGTTAACACTTTCCTGTCACCTTTTATGAGATCATATGTTTACCTAATATATTCCTGTTACAACCAAACTATTTATCTCAGCAGTGGCTTTCCCTCAGCGATTTCCATATTACTGTTGCAACTGCTGGACGATTTTACAATAATATGAAACTCTGGCAGTAACGCTGACAAATACTTCACAGCGATGGCATTGGTGTGTATATCCACGCAGCTTTCGGAAGTCATGATCAGGTTTTATAGCCCTCTGGTTCTGGAGGGGGGAAGGAGGACTAAACCTATCCTCTCATTGAGAATAAACTATCTTAAGCTGAATAAAACCGCCAGAAGATAGTAAGATTGCTACTGACGTCCCATGGCTGCGAGAGTTATTGGAAACTACGTCCCTAGCAAGATGTCTCCCCTGTGCTTACCTCCATCAAGCTGGTGACGCATGTTTTTGTTTTTTTCTTGCTGCTTGATATTCATATCAAGCTCCAGGTAATAAAGGAGTCAACAGCTAGACTCGATGGGTTGAAATCCGTCCCTCATCTGGAAGGAGCAAGAAAAAAAAATTAAATACACGCCACCGGATTAGTGTCGCAGATGAAACTGTCTAAGAAAACCTAATCTGGACCGAATCCGACTGGAGCAGCGCAACCCACTGCACTGCCAGACGCCCATTAGGTTATATGGTTGTCATCCGACCTAGTATATGCCTTCCTGGAATACGGGAATCCAAGGAAATATTTTTCTCATTAAACCTTGAGTTATTAAAGTGGTAGTAACATACTGCATTACAGTTCTGCCCGAAAACATATTTGTTAGTTTTACTCTTTGCCTATAGCCTACTGCATACTTTTTCTCTTCAAGCTAAGGAGGCCATGGCGGAATTGAGATGTTAGAGACTACTTTTTAAAAATCCATTAATACTGTTACTCCCTAATCCAAATTAAGTAGTATTATAGTAGCAAAACTAAACACCAACATACTTCTGATGGGGTAAGTGATGTAACTGTCACATCGTTCAGTTATGTGCATAATAAAGACACACCAGCTGCTGAATGTGTTCTGGGATAACAACATTTATGGTATTGCCCCATGCCCCTCCTCAGCCTATTAGTCCCAGCATGCCAGTGTCATCTGCCACCACCAGACATTATTATTCAGTTCAGAAGGGCCTCTCAGACTGAGGGCGTTAATATGTCTATAACACCGTCATCCCCAAAAGCTTCTGTGAAGGCCAGTATGATAAATACAGAGAAAAGGTGAACTTAAGAATGATGTTTTCGTGTTGTTGATAAGTCGTATGATGTTCTGATGGCCAATTACCATTCAATTTATGGAAAGACCACTTGTTATTTTAAGTGACGTGAAATAATTATGGCACCTAGTGGTTTAGTGGGTAATTAAGGCGCTCAGTCGGATTGAGTCTGGGCAGGTTTATATCCAAAGAGTGGCAGGGGTTTATTACCTACGTAATGCCACTCAGGGATGAGTGAGGCTGGTCACACTCATCTTAAATGTCAAAACCAACTTGCCTAGCCCCGGGCTCCTACGCAAGATGAATGATAATAATGATGATGATGATGAAATAATTACTTTCATGGCATGCCTCTGTATCCTGCTTGGCCTGAATTATGTGTTGCAATCTTGCGACTTACAGATTAATTTACTAAGCCCTGAGGACACTAGTAATGAAGGGGTGATGCAAGACTGATCTTTCCCTTCCTGTTCAAAAAGTCTCTCCTCATGTTAACAGAACAGCTATGAGATAACAGATGAAGGAGGTAAACAAGGCTGCAGTTAACTCATCCATTTTGAAATGTTTGTTCAAAACTGAAGTGTATCTATAGCAAGAGTAAAACGGAAAAACGTCCCATGGGTACAACGGTAAGTGGTGCACTCTTGTAGTATCCATTTCCAGTGCACTTTATGGAGACACTCCCCACTGATGTAAGGGATTAGGAAAAGTTACAATCATGGTACGGCTTCGCGGACCCCCCTTTACGTTAATTATATATATTCGTCACGATGGAGGGGGCGTTCAGTGCGCTTGCTTAACACCAGCCACTCACCGTCGCACGCAGACCGAGACGCCGCTCACCTCACACACACGCGAGCATATAATTCACCGCTACCCTACGTATCCAGTCACTGCAGTGATACAAGTGCTGCAGTTTGCCTCATCTAGAACTGTTCATCATCCTGCCTCAATTCCAGGGGTAGTGAAACCCATCCTTTCCGCCTGGCCTCTATACCACGGAAGGTTTACCAATGGTGAGTGTAAAATGATCGTCTGGTGTCAGCCAGAATAAAACAAAAGTTGTTAGGCACCGTTTAAAAAGAATTACTCTATTTTACAAGGAATTACAAATATTTTGAGTCACAAGCAAGCAAAGACTTGTGTGAAGAAGTGCAACATTGTAGTAGGTGATGATTATACTCACGGTCAGGTACAATGCAAATTAATAACACAAGGTATTCCTCGGGTGAGTGCAAGTTGTCCCAACATAAGGATCTTGTAAGGTATACTCAAGTGATAACATTTGGCAAATTTCTGTAGAATACATAATAAACTGAATGGAAGGTACACAATGAAGAAGAAATCAAATTTAATGTTTTGAGAACATAAACAGAAAGGAAAAGACCAATAAAAGGTGCAAATGTGAATAG
>JAGKTI010014293.1:0-21859 GCA_018397915.1 Birgus latro
CCTAGACCTCCTCAGTGGTTACTGGCAGGTCGAAATGGAAGAATCCTCTCGCCCAATTACAGCCTTCAGCACCCCTTCCGGACATTTTCAGTTTAAGAGACTTCCTTTTGGTTTGAGAAATGCTCCTTCGGTATTCATGCGACTTATCCATTCGGTCTTTAGTGGCATGATGGGACACTCTCTTTTTGCTTACCTAGATGACATCATTGTTGTCAGTAAATCAGTCCCTGATCATTTTGCCAAACTACAAGTATTGGAACGCCTACAGCTAGCAGGCCTGAAAATCAACCTCAGTAAATGTGACTTCCTGAGAAAGAAAATCAACTTTCTAGGCCATGTCGTCGACGACAAAACTAAGGCGATCATCACTTTCCCAGAACCTAACACTACCGATGCTGTCAGAAGTTTCCTAGGCCTAAGTGGTTACTACCGCAGATTCATTAAAGACCGTGCAAAGATCGCCGCTCCTCTAACCCACTTACTAAGGAAGAATGTATCCTTTGTGTGGACTAACGATCAGTTCCAGGCTTTCCAAGCGCTAAAGATAGCTCTTGTCAATGCCCCAGTTTTAGCATTCCCTGATTATTCCAAACCCTTTCTTCTATGCACAGACGCCTCAGGCGCTGGACTTGGTGCAGTTCTAATGCAATTAGATCAAACATCCAGGAAGCGTGTAATAGTGTATGCTAGTCGCGCACTTACCACCGCTGAACGTAATTACAGTGTCGCCGATTTAGAAGCTTTGGCAGTTGTCTGGTCCATGAAACATTTCAGGGACATAGTATATGGTTATCCAGTGCATATCCAGACAGACCACCTTCCTCTATGTGATTTGTTTAAGGGACGCAACCTCACCGGTAGGTTAGCTAGATGGTCCATCACCATCAAGGACTTCAATCCCACTTTTCAGTATGTCCCAGGAAAATCGAATGTAGTCGCGGATGCCCTCTCACGTCATGTAGCCCCACCTGTCACGTCCCTGCAGCCCAAGGTCACTGACAGCACAACCTTAACATCAGAGGATGTTCAAAACTCTCAGCGCAAAGATTCCATATGGTCCCAAGTAGTTTATTTCCTTGAATCAGGAGATGCCTTAACCTTACCTGCTCTACCAGTAGCACTAGATGAGTTCATACTAAAAGATGGTCTCTTGTACAGAAAAACATTCCTTACAGGAAAGGATTTGCCTAACAGAGAAGTACACCAACTCGTTGTCCCTACTGATCTGATATCTGCGGTCCTTCACATCGTTCATGATACACCTCACGCACCCCATCCAGGGAAATACCGATGCTTGCGCCAAGCACGTCTCGAGTACTATTGGCCAACCATGCGTCGCGATATCAATGCGCACTGTGACTCTTGCATCTCGTGCCACCGCCACAAAGGTTCCACCGGCTTACCTGCACCGCTCTTACATTATCCAATCCCGTCAAGCCCATGGGAAACAGTGTCCATCGATCTTCTAAAACTCCCTCTTACAGAATCAGGCGCAGAGTATTTGTTTGTAGCAGTAGACCACTTCTCACGCTACTGTGTCCTCGTCCCCCTCTCAGATAAGACCGCGAAGAGTGTTGCACGTGCTTTTCGTAGATCACTTAATTTGCCTGTTCAGTACTCCACATACCATTCTTACTGACAACAGTACTGAGTTCAACAATAGCCTCCTGGATGAGATCTGTCGCCGGTTTAAAATTAATAAATGCAATGTCATACCTAACCATCCAGCTTCCATTGGCCTTGTAGAGCACCACAATAGAAAAATCTTAGAGTGCCTCAGACACCTAGGCTCCCATAGTTCGTCATGTGATGACTGGATACCCCACGTGGCATCCTCAGTCAATAGCTCCATCTACGCTTCCATTGGCGAATCTCCCTTCTTTATCCTCTGGTTTTGACAAACACCTACCATACACCCTGTTATCCTCAAAGCCAGACCCCATCTATAACATGGTTGAGTATGTCAAAGTAAAATTAGCCAACTTCCAAACGATCCATTAGTATGTAACGTCCAATCTCCCTTCATCTAAGGAGGACATGATACAACGCCAATATAAATCTGCCTCTCCTATCACTGTCAACGTCGGTGATCTAGTCTTTGCTCATTCCCATACGCGTACCTCTAAATTGGATGACAAATTTACCGGCCCCCATCGCGTATTGAATAAACAAGCCAACAAGTTCCACATCAGACACTAAGTGGGTCCATGCTGACGATCTAAAACGTGCTCCACGGGGCCTAGTGTTGGAAGAATCACTTGCACAACCTACTCCTCTCCCTCCTACTCCACAAATCCCTCAATCTACCCTATCTCCACATATCCATCAGTCTCCTTCCTCTCCACCAACACCTACTCATTCATCAACCAGTCAGTATCGATCCAAACTCCGTTCCGCCCATCAACCTCTCCAGGAACTCTCCCATTAATTCTCACCTAATCTTCTAGGTATGATGTTAGCGGTCTACCTGCTGGCAGTGCTGACCTCCTAGGGTCTGGGTCGGGTGAGGACGATGGTGGGGTACGTCCTGGGGCCTTGGTCGGCTCAGGAGGCGAGGTAATGCTGATTGAAGATGTAGTCTGCCTGCGCTACGATCTTGCGCCCCTGGCCGACGTAGCCATCGCCCTGCCTGCCTACGCACACCAGCTCCACAAAATCAAGACCCAACTCACAGCCCTTATGGGGAAACACAACCCAAATCAGTATTTGTATCATCTTTTCCTCTCACTCTCCGGGCAGTTGCAATACATATCTGGTAAATTCACCGAGCTCAATGACACATTCTCCTTTCACCCACCCGTAGGTCGTTCTCGTGTGAAACGAGGTCTCTTTGACCTCGGAGGTGAGATTCTAAGCGGATTGTTTGGCGTTGCTACAGCCCGTGACCTTTCTGGCTTCAAATCTGACCTAGCTCATTTAGCTTCCGCCCTGGAATCTCAACGCTGAGTCATCAAAGTCCAACACACTATGTTACAGCAGATTACAACCCACCTAAGTGAAGTAACTTACACCCTGAACAACTTCACCGACATCTTAAAACAACACCTCTCCAATCTCAACGTTATTTCTCAGTTCTTTTATCTCAAACTCAACATGGATAATCTCCAACTAGCCACTGACTCTCTACTCTCTCAGGTCACTACCTTGGTTCGTATCCTAGTCGATGCTATTAATGGACGTGTCACTGCAGACTTAGTACCTATCTCAGCTCTCCACTCTGTATTAGAATGGGCTCACTCTACTTTCGGTTTATCCCCAGTACTCCCCTACTCCTCTCTCGAATATTACTATCCAGTTCTCGAGGCCACTCTTCTCACCACATACGTCGTCATCCATATCCCTCTCCGTTATGACATCACCTTCAACCTTTTCCACATCATTCCCTTCCCCTTCCGGTACAATAACTCCTTATTGCAAGTCTCTGTTCCTTCAGAATATTTCCTCCTATCCCATGACCATCTTTCAGTTGCCTTTCTTTCTAGCACCGACCTCCAGCAGTGTTCCTCCCTCACCCCTACCTCTCGTCTCTGTACTGCCCACCTTTTCGCTATCTTCCCTAGCAGCGCTACACCCTGTGAGTCTGCTTTAGTTCGTAACCATTCCATATAGACGGCCTGTTCCTTTGTTCCAGCTCCTGTACTCCCAGTCCACCATGCTCACCTCAACCACGTCCAGTACTTCTTCTTCACTGTCCCCATCTCTGTCACCATCATGTGTCCTGGAACTTCGGTCCACTCCGTACTTGCTAGTGGTCTCTACAAAGCACCGGACTATTGTACAGTCAAATCAGAGTCAGTCATCACTTACGCCACTCGCTATCACCAATCAGTCCGTAAACACTCCTATGACATCTTCCAACCAAGTGACATGCCTTCCAACCAGCCATCTACTAACATTACCGTTCTCTCCCCTTAACCTGTCCTATTGCTCCAGTACAGCCTGTGGACCCTCCAAAGAAACGCCGCCTGTGGCACTTTGGAGCTGCAGATTGGGAGGCCCTCAGGCAGTACTTCTTTGATTTTCCTTGGAATGATTATTGCTTCCATGGCCGGGAGCCGTCTGAGTGTGCCTTGCGCATTACGGAGGTTATTCTCTCGGGCATGGAAGCATACATTCCTTTTTCATATCCTCTGACTAATGCAAGAAAGCCTTGGTTTAATCACGCTTGTTCTAATGCTGTCCGCAACAAAGAAAGGGCCTTTAAAAGGTACCGGAGCCAACCCACCCCTGAATCACATCTTTCTTATGTTTCTGCCCGGAATCGTGCTAAGTCTGTTCTTCGCTCTGCTAAAAGTAATTTAATCCGCACTGAATGTTCTCAACTCTCCAACTCGAATTCTTCTCGCTGCTTCTGGCACCTTGCCAAAAACCTTTCTAACAACTTTAGCTCATCATCCTTCCCCCCCTCTCTTCTGCTCTTATGGCTCTGTAGCTATTTCTTCTACTGATAAAGCAGATCTCTTCGCTCAGACTTTCTCCTCCAATTCCACCTTAGACGATTTCGGTGCTGTTCCTCCATCACTTCCCCCCTCTGACTTCCTTACGGCTGACATTAATATCTCTTCTTCTGATGTATTTTCAGCCATCACTGGACTCAATACCAACAGGGCGTATGGGCCTGATGGGGTCCCTCCTGTTGTCCTCAAGAACTGTGCTTCTGTGCTTACACCCTGCCTAGGTAAACTCTTTCGCCTTTGTCTCTCAACTTCTACCTTTCCTTCTTGCTGGAAGTTTGCTGTCATTCAGCCTATCCCAAAGAAGGGTGACCATTCCCAACCCTCCAACTATCGTCCAATTGCTTTAACATCCTGTGTCTCAAAAGTGTTCGAGTCTATTCTTAACAGAAAAATTTTGAAGCATCTTTCTTATCACAACCTTCTTTCTTATCGTCAGTATGGGTTCCATCAGGGACGCTCCACTGGCGATCTTCTCACCTACCTTTCAGACTCTTGGTCATCGTCCTTTCGGGACTTTGGCGAAAGCTTTGCCATTGCATTTGACATCTCAAAGCCTTTCGATCGAGTCTGGCATAAATCTTTAATTTCTAAACTGCCCTCTTACGGTTTCTATCCTTCTTTCTGTGCCTTCATCTATAGCTTCCTTTCTGGTCGTTCTATAGCCGCTCTTGTAGGCGGCCACAGTTCTTCTCCTAGATCTATCAACAGTGGTGTTCCTCAGGGTTCTGTCCTATCACCAACTCTCTTCCTTTTATTCATCAATGACCTTCTAAGCTGCACATCTAACCCTATCCACTCGTACGCTGATGAGTCCATCCTTCATCATTCCATTCTGTTCCTACAACGTCCATCTTAGTAGTTACTTCAATAAACAAGGGATGAGGCTATGACACAGATAATGTTTGACTTGGCTAGTATCTCTGATTGGGGTAAAAATAATCTTGTTGTTTTTAATGCATCAAAGACTTAGTTCTTACACCTATCAACCCGACAAAACCTTCCACAGGAGTACCCACTGAGGTTTAATAATGTCCAGCTCGTTCCTGCATCATCCTTGAACATGTTTGGGGTTTCATTCACTCGGGATTTATCATGGAAAGAACATATTACACCTCTTGTGAAACCTGCTTCCAAGAGATAGGGTGTGCTAAGCCGGCTCCAAACCTTCTTTACCCCTGCACAGTTGTTAACTTTATACACGGGTTTTATTCGCCCCTGTTTGGATTACAACTCTTATGTGTGGGGAGGCTCCCCACATACAGCCCTTCTCAATAGGGTGGAGTCAAACGCTTTTCGTCTCATTAACTCTCCTCTTACTAGCTCCCTTCAACCTCTGTCTCTTTGCCGCACTGTTGCATCTTTATCTCTTTTCTATCGCTACACTGTTCCTCTGAAGTGTCTGCTTGCATCCCTCCACCTCTACGACGGGCAGGTAGCACCCGTCTAGCAACAAATTCTCATCTCTTTTCTGTCCAACTCTCTAATGCAAGAGTTAACCGTTACTCCCAGTCCTTCATTTATGCAACTGGTCAACTCTGGAACTGTCTTCCTCTGTCTGTATTTCCTACTTCCTATAATCTCCAGTCTTTCAATCGCAGTGTGTCCAGGCATTTCGAAATGAATGGATCTTGAATTTTCCTCTCTTTTGTATTGTTTTTGTTTATTCTTGGAAGGAACAGTTTGCAGGCCCATGGCCTGTGGTTCCTTCTTCCTTGCATTAAAAAAAAAATCGGATGTCATGAAAAGCGAGTGAAGTATAAAAGATCTCGGCATTCACACATCAAATTTGACCATCAAATCTACCCATAATCCTCGTCACCAGTCACCGTAGGATATTTTGCTGGACGTTAGCAACATAAACCTGGCATCATCTTCACCACCTACTGATCAGCCCCCCTAGGTAAGCCTCACCTGAGGGATCTAAGCCAATCCAAGACGGTCTCCCCTCCAAGAAATAATTCTCCAGTCATGAAGGGTCATCCCATCATGGGAGCTACATTTTATTTATTTTTTATACATCGACCACTGGCCTATGGCCCAAAGTCATTAAGCCAACACCTTATATACATCAAACTCATTAACTTCCAAGCCACCCTCTCTGCTCCTCACCCACCTATCCAGTGCAGTATATCTTAGCACGGTCTCCTTTCATTTAGCTCGCAGTCAATGGGAGGCGTAAGACCTCTTAAATTATCCTTACCAACCAATGGAATGCTCAGGTATCAGTGACGCCATATCCCGTGGCTCCTCCTCTTCAATGATTTACCGATGGGAGGCTAGCAGCAGGATGATTCAACAAGTTTCCACACAAACAAGAGAGAGAGAGAGAGAGAGAGAGAGAGAGAGAGAGAGAGAGAGAGAAGGGGGGGAGGGGGAGAGGAGCAATTTCCTTCATAGTACAGATAAAATGAGTGGGTAGTTTCAGAAACAAGGAAAAGAAGCCCGAGTGGGGGTATTTAATTATCATCATCGTCGTCATGGTGGTGGCGACCATCATCCACTCGATGTACTACTGCGTACTTCTTCCTTCACCTGTATCATTGTTCTTCTGTGTCTGCCCTTCTCTCTTCCTATTTTTCACAATCATCTGCTCACTTGATGCAGTGCTGCCTACTTCTTCCTTTGCCTCTGTCATTCTTTTTCTGTGTCTGCCCTCCTCGCTTCCTATTTCTCACCATAATCTATTCACATGATGTAGTGCTGCCTGCTTCTTTCTTCGCCTTTATCATTCTTTTTCTGCATTTGCCTTCCTCTCTTCCTAATTCTCACCATCATCCACTCACTTTATATATTGCTGCCTACTTTTTCCTTCACCTTTATCATTCTTTTTCTGCGTCTGCCCTTCTCTATTCTTATTTCTCACCATCATCCACTCACTTGATGTAGTACTGTTTACTTTTTCCTTCACCTTCATCATTCATTACCTGTGTCTGCCCTTCTCTTTTCCTATTTCTCCCATCTTTCCTGTCAGTTTTTATTATGCTTCTTTTCTCTTCATGTGGTTTTACATTGAGTGACAAGTGTAATGGTTTCCTGTAAGCCAGGAAACCATTTTTAACGCTGGGTGGTAACCATATAACAAACCCATACGTGTTCCCTACGTGTCAACAAATGGGTTGGCAGAGGGTTAGTGCCCTTCCCCATAAAACAACTAACTCAGACAATCGGCAACCCCCTATGGGATTATGGCATCTGGCTAGGGATAGATAGATAATCATCATCATCATCATCATCATCATTATCATTATGTCTTTTGTTGTACCTGTGCAAGAACTGGTCTTACGACTTAACCAACGTTTGTGTGTGTGTGTGTGTGTGTGTGTGTGTGTGTGTGTGTGTGTTTGTGTGTGTGTGTGATCAAAATAACTCAGGAAGTTTTACCCGACTTTAAATTTGGTAAATGGGCTGGGGGTTAGCCTGTGCAGAAATTAATTGCATTTCTGAAGGATCGTTCAAAAGTCAGGGTCATTGGGCTAGGTCAAACACTGGCCTAGCAAAATCACCTTAAACTTTTTTTTGTCTGATTTAGACCAGACTTCATGTATTGGTTTAGGTTAATGCAAGAACAGAACAATTAAACAAAGATCAAGTTCACAGGGGGGATAGACTTGGTTCCATGTGACTGGTGGGTAACAAAATACCTCAACCTGTTTCTATGAGATTTTAGCCAAACTTGGTGGAAATGTTGAGGGTCAGCCAATGATTAAACATACTGTGTTTGAGAACAGTAGGCTGAAGGTCAAAGTCAAAGAGCAAAGTCAATATAAACAGCTTTTATCTGATATAGACCAACCTTTGTGGAATGGTTGAAGGTGTGGCAAGAAAAAAGGAAATCGATTTGAGAATAATCAAAGGTCAAGGTTACATGGATAGGTAAAATTTCGCCTCGTGTGTTTGTGTGTGAACACATCAGCTAAATCACTTTGATCTGGTTTGGATCAATGTTGGCGGAATTACTGAGGGTCAACCAAGGGGTAGACTTTTTTTCCTGAAAAAAAAGGTCAATTAACGTCAAAGACACATGTTACGACTTACTTAACCAGTTTTGTCTGACTTAGACCAAACCTCGCGAAAAGGTTTAGGGTAAGGTGAGCATAAACAATTTAGAGTTGGACACCAATCAGTTATATGCCAAGGTCACAAGGAAAGGTCACATGGCATGGGCAGTTTCAATCTGATTTTGACCAGACTCTGTAGGAGAGTTCAGAGTGAAGAAATGATGAAAGGATTCAATTTTAAGATCAGCTTAAGCTAAGGTCAACGTCAGAGGGCAAAATCAAATTTTCAACCTTTAGACTCACTGCAGAGAGTGCCGGTATTGCATACTCTTAGTGCTCATATTTGTCATTTTTGTTGTTTTTATTATTGTTATAGCTATCACCTTGTTGGAGAGACAGAAGTCTAGAGTGAGAGCAATGGAAATGAGATATTTGAGAGGAGCATATGGAGTCACATGGAGAGACAGACTGACAAATGAGGAAGAGAAGGAGCGTTGAGGTGTGGATGTGGATGTGATAGGAAGCATAAAGAGAAACACACTGATGTGGTTTGGCCATGTGGAGAAGATGGAGAGTGAGAGACTGACGAGGAGAGTCTATGTGAGTGAGGTGGAGGGGGGGAGGGAGGGGGAGGCCAAGGATGTGACAGAGGGATGGAGTGGAGAGGTATAATTTATGAGAGAGGGGGATGTGAGCTGGGACCAGGGCAATGAAATGGCTGGGGACAGGGTGACATGGAGGCGATTTGTCTGTGGCCATCCCTTACGGGATTAAGGCGCCTGGCAATAGAAAGATAGACGGACTATCACCATCAAAATTTTTATCATTTGCTACTGCTACTATTACTACTACTACTTTTTTTTCTACTGCAATCACCCTCATCCATTGGGGAATTATAATTGTGAAGATCGATACCAACCTTCCTAATCAGCATTTGGAGTTGTAATGTGAAGGTTAATACTAACCCTCATATTACTATCCGTTGGCCCCAAGCACACCAACGGCTGTTGTTACCAACCATCTTCTATTACTTTTATTTATTTTATATTTATTAAAATTACAGTCTTACTAAAGACATTAATCTAATGGAGTCGCTGGTCTATCCGACTCTCGACCAGAGTAGCTTATTAATCCATACCCGCCATTACTACTACTACTACTACTGCTACTACTACTACTATTACTACTACTACTGTTACTACTACTACTACTACTATTACTACTACTACTACTACCAGTAGTATGTTTTTATATAAATATTGTTATGACAGAATGACGATTTTATTGGCGATAGGAATGTTTTTTTTTTTTTTAACTGTATGTGAATCATCTTTTTTATGGAAAAAAAAAAATAAGGTCTTTGACTAGCTGGCTGCAGATGCTGCGGATGCTGTTGCCTCTGCTCCCAAATTATGAACAAAGACCAAACGTTATATCCACAGCAAAGGTAATGCTACTAAGTTTTTTTGCACGAAAAGAAAAACTGATATGTTATGAATGTGTCAAATTTATATCTTAAGTAGTAACTTACCGCACACTGTAGCCTACCGTACGTCAATATGTAATATATATATATGAGGATTTTATAATGTATAGTATTTTTAAACTTCTGTTTTCTTCATTTTCTATGTAGTGGCACCATGAAATAAAGATATGGTTGATTGACTGATTATGTTATTATTATTAGTATGTCAGAAATTTTATTCACTCTCTTCTCTGACGAGTGTTAGTCTAAACACTAAAAATACTAAATTTAAATAATAGAAGTCTCTTAGGGAATTAGGGTATAGTTTAATACTCTAGTTCACCGGTAATTATCTCCTTATATCCTAGCTAGTCCTCCCGATTTGGTGAGGCTCGAACGAGCTTTAGGAACAGTGAAAAAAAATCGAGTTTCTCCCCCCTCATAGGATTCACAGATGGCAACTATTATCTAATTACAGTTAGCTAAATACAGTGGATTACTTCATGAAATATACTAGGTAAATCCAACTTAATTTAACCTTATTTTTAAATAAACTAAAGCCAAATATTCACTTCATCTATGTGAATATGTATTAAGCCTTCCTCCTTTTTCTCGTCGGGATACACGTCATCCTACCACGCAGGGGCAGTCACGTCATTGGAAAATTCCTAAGTATTTACATGCATTTAAAATATATTGTCCACAAGGGTTAAACACAGTAGCATTTAATTTTTTAATAATAAGAATTATTAACAGAACTAGAACGCAATCTCTGGGTTAAAAAAGCGCTTGATGGTTTTTCTCTGCTTTCAACAGGGACAACTATTTCAAAAGGTAAAGAGCAATACCTCTCTAGGGGAAAATATTTCCCACATAGTCTCCACCTACTACGAAGGTGGAGACTATTGTTTTCCCTGGTATTATCATTATTCTCGCCTCAGAGTCTCGCAACGATTCCAGAACCAGAGACTGTGCAAGGAATCTGAAGGGCCCAGGTTATGTGTCCTGGCGTCGGCCATTGTTGATAGAAAAAAAAAATCCAAATCTCCTCAATTGGATCAAGGTCACTGCAAGAAACAGTAGCAGACACTTGCGTTCTTCGACACCTTTGTCTTCAGATCCCTTGCTGATGGTACAAAAGAAGTTGTCTTAGGTTCTTCAGATCTTGTTTATATTATACATTCCTTATATACCATATTGCGACGATTCCTTATTGTGTCAACACAATAAGAATAGGTAACTTCATTATTATTCTGGCCTCAGAGTTTCCTGACGATTCCACAAGAACCGATAACTGCGCAAGAAATCTGAAGGGCCCAGGTTATGTGTCCTGGCATAGGCCATTACTGATAGAAAAAATAATCCAAATCTTCCCAATGGGCTCAAGGTCATTGCAAAAAAACAGTAACAGACTCGTGCATTCTTTGACACCTCTGTCAGATTCCTTGTTGAATGTTGACGTTACACAAGAAGTTACCGTAGGGTCTTCAGATCTTGTTTATATTACATATACCTTAGCACATGCTCTGGACAGACTTCGTCCAGCAGCGGTGGCGGCAACATATTCTCTCCTCTCTCACCATGGCCTCATCTGCTACTGCCTACGACCCGTTGAGGGGGGCAAACCATAGCGGTACTGGGCCTGCTGGAGGAGAGTTAATTCAAGGCACTGTGAAGTGGTACAGCGTAGGGCGGCGTATGGGTTCATTCGGCGCCAGGACACTGGTGCTGATGTATTCGTACATCGCTCTGGCATCGCTGCTCCCTCTCCACAGTGCCCCTCGCTCTCGTTAGCTAAGGGCGAGACTGTCGTTTTTCACGTCGTCCAGACGTCGAAGGGTCCCGAGGCTAGGGGCATCAACGGGCCGGGAGGTGCTGCTGTGAAGGGCGTTGCTCCTTCACGGCGTTGCCTCTCGGCTCGTGGTGGCCAGCCGAAGGATCCCCGACGTTATGGAGGAGTGGACACGATCGTCGCCATGTGCATCGCGACGGCGAAGGCTTTCTGTGGTGGTGACAAGGAGGCGCTGCTTGTTCTTCTCCCCCAGATTTTTGAGAAGAACGGGCTGCCGCGCCTTGTCATCCCTCAGAGCTTCGTTCGTGATGCGCGGCCTGCCCTTCGTCAGGAGCGTCCCTCCACCACTCTGCGGCCTTCCAAACCTCGCACAACACCGCGACAAAGGCTGCAGCTCGACGCTCCTCTTAACAGAGCGAGTACTTCCTCCACCACTACTTCTGCTCCGCCCCTGGACGCCGCGCCCTTGCCTACCACGCTTATGGACGCCACACCCACCAGTGACCACCGCCCGCCGTCAGCAGCTTCGAGGAGGACCGCCTCTCCCGATCCTTCCATCCTTCGGGATGAGGATGTCCACGCCCCTCCTTCACCACCACCAGCTGCTGTCGTTCGGGCCGTGCCTTCTACTCCTGACGGTGCACCTGCAGCAGACCTCCAGGCCACTGTGGAGGCTCCTGCATCTCCGTCGCCTCCTCCTGCATCTCCGTCGCCTCCTCCTGCACCCATGAAGAAGAAGAGGAAGGGGAAGAAATCAAGGCAACCTCAGGCCGAGGAGATGGAGACAGACCTTCCATGTCTCCCACCCTCTCCTCCTCCCCCTTCCATTTCCTCTGCTGTTCTCCAGGACTTCCAGCCTTCACACGACTCCAGCCTTCAGCCTACGCAGAACGACAACCTTGACCCTGCCAGGCCCATTGACTTCCCCTACGACGAGATTCACCGGACTGTTTATAGCTAATCTGACGGCGGCCGGTCTCCTTAGACCATCTCATTCTTATTCTCAAAATTCTTCGCCATAGCTTTTTTAGCTAACTTTTCTATTTTCCTCCCCTAACTACTTACGGGCTCTCCACCCTGAGCCCGTGTCACACTCGTGTGACAAATCTTATCATCATCATCATCATCATCACATGCTCTCTTTCTCTCTCTCTTTCCCCCTCTCTCTCTCAGTAGCCACAATAAGGAAGCTTCCCCCTTTTTTTTTTCTTTTTAAAGGAGAAGCTTCCTTATTGTGGCTACAGAGAGAGAGAGAGGGAAAGAGAGAGAGAGGAGGAGAGAGGCCAGACGTGTACATTCTCTCTTGCCTCCGACCCATTGATGGGGGCTTTTGCAGTTGATATGCTAATGTCACCAAGTCAAGGGACTATGGTTTGGTCCAAATGTAGGGCGAGGTATGGATTTATCAAGCTCCGGGACACTGGTGCTGATGTTTTCGTACACCGCCAGGCTATAGTTGCACCCAACCCATGGCACCTCCAGCACTCTGGAGAAGTAGTGGATGTTACTGGGCCATGGAGGCACAGTCTTACAGGGTTCTGCCCATGCACGACTGCATCACCCTGCCCACCAACACCAAGCCAGGATCCCCGGTACTCCTGGAGAGGTTAGCTCCATCACTGAGATGTGCCCTGCGACAGCGAAGGCTTTCTGTGGGGGGAGACAACGGGGCATTGCCATTCTTCCCCCTAAGATCTTTGAGATGAATGAGCTGCCTCCACTTGTCATCCCTGAGTGCTTTGCCCATGACGTACATCCTGCCTCCAAGTGTCGAGAGTGTTGGACCTGACAGCCCCAGCCTACTGCCCTCCACCAGACACCACGGAAGCGGATGCGGCTGCAAATCCTGATGAATCAGCGTAACTGCCACCAGGAAACCAACCCGGCTCTGGAAAAGACCATGACCCAGACTCACGAGCCTGATGATCACCACCAGTCGTCAGCACATGAGGAGGGGCAGGACCCTTCTGACTGTGTCTCTGTGGCCATGGAGGCATCGACCGACTCCTCAGGAGAGATGGACTTTGCTGAGTCCACTCCTCCTCAAGTTGTGAAGGGCAGCCAGTCTCACCCTGCGCTCAAGGCCTGCAGGGATTAGCGGACGGCCTAGGTGAGGGGGTCCCATCAAGCCTGATTGCCAGGGGGGAAAGAGTACATCTTGTCAATCTTCATCTCTTCTATTTTATGCTTTCCAAATGCTTGGACCCCTAGATCAACTGCCTTGTCTCCTGCCAGATTTTTGCTTCAACTTGTCCTATTTGGCCTAATGCCCTCTTAGTGGGTGATGGCCATAGAACATCAATTAATATGGTAACACAATAAAAATACCTAACAAATTACTATTATTCTGACCTCAGAGTCTTATCATGATTCCAGGAGAATCAGAGACCATGCAAGGAATCCAAAAGGCCCAGGTAATTTGTCCTGGTATCGGCCATTGCTGATATAAAAAAAAATATCCAAATCTCCCCAAAAGGGTTAAGGTCACTAAGATATAGTAGGTGAAGACTAGTGACTGTCCATAGGACAGTTACAGAGTTCTAATTGTTATCAGTCTCCACTTACTATGTAGGTGTAGACTATTGTTTTTGCTGGTATTATTATTATTCTCACCTCAGAGTCTTGCAACGATTC
This sequence comes from Birgus latro, assembly GCA_018397915.1. Classification (NCBI taxonomy): domain Eukaryota; kingdom Metazoa; phylum Arthropoda; class Malacostraca; order Decapoda; family Coenobitidae; genus Birgus; species Birgus latro. The sequence goes on from JAGKTI010014293.1 coordinate 14,347, forward strand.
CAGGAGAACCAGAGTTTGTGCAAGGAACCTGAAGGGCCCAGGTTATGTGTCCTGGCATGGGCCATTGCTAATAGATAATAAAAATCCAAGTCTCCCCAATGGAGTTTAGGTCATTATAAGAAACAGTAGCAGACACATGCATTCTTTGACACTTTTGTCAGATCCCTTTTTGATGGTACACAAGAAGTTACCTTAGGATCTTCAGATATTGTTTATATTACACATACCTTACCACAGGATGAAGCTCCCTATTTGCGGCTATATAACAGAAGTGCATAACTAATTATTATTATTCCAGCCTCAGAAACTCCCAACGATTCCTGGAGAACCAGAGACTGCGGAAGGAATCTGACGGGCCCAGGTTATGTGTCCTGGCATGTACCATTGCTGATAGAAAAAAAAATCCAAATCTCCCCAATGGGGTCAAGGTCACTGAGAAACAGTGGATGGAGACTAGTGACTGTAGGACAGTTACAGAGTTCTGGTTAGCAGTAAAAGTAGTAGTAGTAGTAGTAGTAGTAGTAGTAGTAGTAGTCTCCACCTATGACATAGGTGGAGATTAATGTTTTTGTTGGTATTATTATTATTCTGGCCTCAGCGTCTTGTGACGATTCCAGGAGAACCAGAGACCACACGAGGAATCTGAAGGGCCCAGGTTATATGTCCTGGAATGGGCCATTACTTATAGAAAATAATTCAAAATCATTTGTGTGCAGTGGAAGGACATATCAGAAAGTGTTTATATCAGCATTTTTTTCTTTTTTTGTGAATGAGATAAGATGTGAGAGTAAGCTGGTCATGTCTACTGGAGATTTCAATGGGACATGTGCTAGGAACCTGAATTGCCCGGGTTCTGTGTCTTGGAAAGGGCCATTGCTGATACAAAAAAAAAAAAAAAAAAAAAAAAAAATCCAAACCTCCCAAATGGGATCAAGGTCATTGTAAAAAACAGTACATGGAGACTCGTGACGGTATGCAGGACAATTACAGATTTCAAGTTATCATTATTATTTTATTATTATTATTATTATGTTTTCACCCCTGCCTGTTTGTTTGTTGGTTGGATTGTGGGCAAGATTACACAAAAACTACTGCACGGATTTCCACGAAACTTGGTAGAAGAATGGGCCTTGGCCCAGAATAGACCCCATTAAAGTTTGGTTCAGATCCGGATAAAGGTGCAGATCCAGGAATATTTTTACATTATCTTTAACTCAGAGAGATAGGGCGTTTTTCGACATTTTCGTAAAGTTTTCAGTGAATATTGCATGGATCTTGAAAAAAAAAAAAACAGGCATTTTTAGGATGCCGGTATCTACGAAGGTGTACAGCTTGGTGTAGATCCATATAATATTCTCGATCTTGCAGGTTTAAATATGCTTTTATAGGGGGATGGTCTTTTTCCAGCTGCATGTTGGGCCTTGGCGGAGGTATGCGCTCTATTGAGTGCCATTCTAGTTATTCATTGTTGAGAAGCGGGATTTGCTGGGAGGTTTTCAGTAGTTCTGGTAATTTTCAGTTACGAGTCAGAGTTGCCAGTTAGCCTGCTATTTGTAAACAGAGGTATTTTGTAAAATTATGCATTAAATTTTATGTTCTTTTTTCTATAATGATTTATTTATGTGACTGTTTGTTAAATTATGTAATTTAATTTCAGTTTGTATGGTTAAGAATTTAGAGTGTTATGTAACGTAAGAAAACTCTGGATGTTTTGGATGTCTCCGAGTTGGTAACTGCTGCTTTTCCGAGAATGTAGTAAATCATTCTAGCATATTGGAAGCTTTTATAAGAATGGGGAAGCAATAGTTTGAGTTTAGTTCAGTGTCAGTTCAGAGTCAGTGCTTATTGAATAGCTCCGGTACTTGCGAAAACAGTGAAGTGTAGTTGGCAAGCATTGAGTGTAATTATTTGGCATATAAAGACAATGAACGTGAGAGGCCGGTGTTTGTTAACGATGCCTGAGCTGATCTTGTGTATTGTACATTGAAAGGTAGACTCTACAAAGAACGACTCTTTGGGTGACGTCCTTCCTATACTGAGCTACTGGTGTTGGAGTCTGTGGCAGTGTGGAGTGGGGAAGTAACAAGTGGTGTCAGGAGCTGGGACAGCAAGTACTGCAGTGAGTCTAATCTTCGACATGGAAGCGGAGAGTGTACAGACGAGAAGCCAGGCTAGGCAAGAGAAGGTGTCATTGCCTGCAAACATGAAGTTTCTGGAAGCACAAAGTGAATAACTACGACCACAAACTGGAGGACAGAAAGAACTCAGTGAACAACTACAAGCACAAACTGTACAACTAAAAGGACAAAATGAAAGACAGAAAGAAATCAAAGAACAAATTCAGGCACAGAGTGAACAGTTAGAGGCACAAAGTAAAGAACAGAAAGAATGATATGAACAACTTCAAGGGGCATTACAGTAGCAACGGAGGGAATTGCAGCTGAGGATGCATGGATAGCAAGGTGCGTTCGTGAGGGCAATGAAGGGAGAACAGCAACAGTTTAAGGTGAAAGTAGATGCCAAACTAGAGCAGCAGAAGTATAAGGTAAGCAATAATGTGATGGAGTGCAGACAGCATGTAGACATCCAGCTGAAGATTAGTGAGGGGATACTGATGGAGTGCAGACAGTATTTAGACGACCAGTCAATCATGTAGATCACCAGTTGAAGCATGTAGATGGCCATTTAAAGATAATTAGTAAGAGAAATGAGGCTGTAGAGAATTATTGTGCTGCTGAGCCTGAGATTGATGTACAGGGAGCATTACAAATAAAAGAATGGGGTGTGTGGTGAATCTTGACGAATCTCAACCATCTAAAGGTAGCATTACAGAGTTAAAGAATCAGAATGTAGGAGTTTTGAGTCCTGGACTTAATTATGATGCCCCAGTTTTTAGGCCGCAAACCAGTAAAGTGCATGGCTTATGGGGATCCAATTAAAAATAAACCTCAGGAATTTGATGGTAAAGTATCTTGAGAAGCTTATCGTGTGTAGTTCGATTTACTTGCTGATCAGAATGGCTGGGATGATAGACAGAGGGCAGTGCAGCTTTTAGGGGTGCAACAAAGGAGATTCTGGGCCAGATGTCAGAAGAGAGGAACAGATATCAGTCCTTAGTAGAAGTACTGGAGCACAGATATGAGACCATGTACCAGACTGATGTTTACATAGTAAGTTTTCGGAGCCATGTACGGGCTCAAGGCGAATCCCTACAGCAGCTTACTCATGACCTGGAGAGTATGGCACACAGAGCATACCCCGGAGCGACACCTAACGTATTGGCTATTCTTCTGAAGGACCAGTTCAACGGTGCTCTTGATAGTGCAGAGTTGAAAGTGCAGGTGAAGCAGGCATAACCAAGAAGCATGCAAGAAGCACTAGCCAGGGCTCTAGAATTTGAGTCGTACATCAGGTCCAGTACGTCCAGTTTGTAGGAAGGACGTAGTGCAAGATTCAAGGCAAGAAAAGGCCAGGTACATGAAGTGGAAAAATTTGAATGAAGTTGCTGGTACTGTGAAAAGCCAGAACATAGGAAAGAGGGCTGCTACAAGTGGATGAGGAAACAGGAGGCGACCAGAGGAGGTTGCTGGTTCTGTGGGATGTCAGGACACAAGAAAGAGGATTGTTACAAATGGAAGGAGCAAGGACAGAGCAGCGCAGGGAAATCTATGATTGTAACAAAAGGGTGTTGGACATGTGGGCACTACAGTTCTGAGTGTCCAAAGAAGAAAAGGAAGGACAAGAAGAAGGCTGCAAAGAAGCAGAAAACTTGTAAAGGATGGCGTGTTGGGGCAACCATCTGCCAGCTTTTCCCAAGTAGCCCCACCACTGAGGAATGCAAAAGAACTGCGATTGACAGTATGCGAGTAGATGGAAGAACAGACGGCAAGAGGTGTTCCCTGGTGATTGATTCAGCTTCAGAGCAGACTTTTGTGAGGCCTGATGTGTTACATCATTGGTATTTGGCTGAGTCATCAGAACAACTGTGTGGAGTAACCGGGCACCATGCAGAACTGAGGGGACCCTTGGATGTCCGGACTGAAGTGGCAGGACAAAAGGCAACGTTTCCAGTCTACGTGTCCAACATGGAGCATCCTTGTCTTCTTGGCTTGAACTATCTGATGTCCATGGGATAAGAGCTGGACTTCTGCTCCATGAGACTCAAGGTCCAAGGAAAGTAAGTTCCCATTCTGGTAGTAAGATGTACAGGTGCTGGCATATCAAACAGAAACACCCAGTCCACCAGCGAGGTGGTGTAATTCTCTCCGTATCTGGTAACACTGATAGGTATGGAATTTCACCAGGTTTCGTTCGGTCGCTAGGATGAACCGAACACTGTGATCCTTGCCACTGTGCACAGTTATTGGTGGTAATACAATACACTAACCAATGTTCCATCAGAAAATACACCGTACTAATAATACTCGTTGTCACGAATTTTCTACATCGTGAAATTATGTACTGTAAATCGTGACATCGATTAATTTTGCGGGAGTGACGAATAGTTCTGAAATCCGTGAGAATTCGCCATTCTCTTAACCGTCCACTCGTGTACTTGTATTTGCATCAAATTTTCAAAACTCGTCATACTTTCGCGAGTGATTGTCTTTATGTACAGACAGTGCATTCCTCTGAGCGATAATTTCCGAACTGTCATTTCTTTGTACTTCCTCCCTAGCCGTTACTTGGCCACGCCTCTTTCACACGTCCCTTGCGTTGGACATCCAAACACAGTCAGTCGTCCTTTAGCAGTCACGAAGAGTGGGTTTACGATACCCAACGCTGAGTGATTTGAACATCCTGCAGTATCGGCGCTTTCCCGTATCTTCCACCAACTTGGTGATCGACTAGAGCAGCGGCGGTCTCATCTTTACTGATTAGTATTTCTTTCGTTTTTCCTAGGCTTAAGGCTATTTAGCTGTTTGTCTGAGTGCTTGAGTGAGTGCATTTCCCTTCCTTTGATTTTGAATTGATTCATGTAACGTAAATTTATTTTCTTGTAATTAATAAATTTACAGTTCGTTTCTTGAGCTTTGTGAAATGTAACAGTCGTATTTGATTTCCCCACTTATTTAGTACACTTTTGCTACTCCGAGTTAGCACAACTCCTTATATTAATCACGACTGGTACTTAGGCCAGCTCTTGGTATTAATTCTTAAATCCGTTGTGCCAGCTAGGAGTTTGGCTCAGCCAAGATCCTGTTTATTATTATTATTATTATTTTTTGAATGTTAAGGGGAGAAGCTAACTTTCTCAGAGGCCAACAGTACAGTAATACAGCCTTCTTGAGCATTTAGTGTCTGCTGTGTACTGTTGAGAAAGTTTATAAATTCTCGACTCTAGAGAATTGGCGAAGTAAGCCAGCATAAAAGTGAAATCGCTACTTGATTTCACGAGTTGATTCTCTCGTAATAATCGACTCGATAGTTATTCTTAGTATTCATAGGCTTATTTTCATTTCCCCCCTGACATCTGGCAACCTCATTCCAGGATACAAACTCCTAGCTTGAAATTATTACTGGAATCACTCACTCAGTCTTAGTTAGGTAGACTCCTGCACACCAGCCAGCATATCAGTCTCAGTTTTTAGTTACTCTCAATCTGAGCATCATGGAAACTAGTACATACCTGCAGGAAGCCAAGGATATGGGGCTTACTAACCCCCAGGAAATTAGAGATTATGTCCTGTCGCGCTGCAATTACGAGCAGCAACGCGAGAATGCTGCCCATGAAGAATGGAAAATTCAGCGTGAATACCAGCGAGAACAGCGCTAGCACGAAAAAGAACAGCGTGAATACGAGGAACATCAGAAAGAACGTGAGCTTGAGGAACGTCAGAAAGAACGTGAGCGTGAGGAATGTCAGAAAGAGCTTGAGCGTGAGGAACGCGAGAAAGAGCGCGAGGAGCGTGAGAAAGAACGTGAACACGAGCATGCCGAGCGCGAGGCATGTGAAGAACACGAGCGTGCCAAGCGCGCGGCACGTGACAAACAAGAGCTTGAAGTGCTGAAGCTGAAGAGAGACTCCTTGGCTTCAGGCACATCAAGTGCAGCTAACCCAAGCTCCACGAGTGCTCTCCCTAACCTGTTCTAGCAACTCCACGTCTCAAGCTTCCTTCTTACAAGGAAGGAGAGCGAATCGAGCCATTTATAGCTCGTTTCGAATACATGCCACGGCTGTACGATCTGGATGAGGCAGCTAAGCGGCTTCAGTTCCTTAGCCTGTTTGAGGGCCCAGCCCTCGACATTCTCCACAGAATTCGCGGAGATAATCTCAAGTACGAGATGATGAATACCGCACTTATCAAAGCGTACGGACTTACCGTTGATGATGAAATTCGTCACCGATATCGCCATCATTGCAAAGAGTACACACTCGTTCATTTAAATTAATGTTGTCATGTTTTCCCCTAAAAACTGGTAACTTATGGTTTTCACATTTAAACTTATATAACTGAATATTTTCTTGGTAGTGCATTGAGATAATATTGCAACTTCTGGCTTGTAGTCATTAACCTGTAATTTATGCACACAGTGGTTTTTATCAACATCTTCCCTCCATTTTTTACTATAAATATCACTCGATCTCAGCTTGAATGCTTCCTTGAACCACTTGCCATTAAAATTCATTGGATCATCAAATATACTTGACATACCATTGCTGTCCATAAGGAATTTCATTTATTTAACCAAGGTGATCTATATTGTTCTGTGTCATATAATGTCTTAATAAACTTATAATAGCACATATGAGATTTTATGTTCCTCACCAGTTGCAATTCTAAGCCAAAAGTTGACCATTCTGTTGTCTGTGTGCTCGGATATACTTTTAACAAAGTTCCCCATACACCATACATGTAGCAGTAGACCTATCCGAATTAAGTAGTCTCTTCAGAACACACACCACAAACCAGAAGAAGGCAGGGTGTGTGTACTGGGCATTCCCCAGGTCCTGTCTTCCCCCTTTTTACAATGATATAAACTCTGACTGGGCTCAATTAAGGCCCAGTTCCCACCTTTTGGAGGGAAAAATCTTAAACAAATAAACAACTCTTCAGAAATCTGTTGTAGGGGGTTTTTCAAGAATTCTCCCCCAGTATCCCTGCTTGTCGTAAGAGGCGACTAAAAGGGTTGGTGGCGGGTTAGTGCCCCACCCCGTAAAAACAACTAACTTGTAGGAGGAGGCTGTAGCACGGGCCGAACAGGGTAGTACTCCCGAGGGGAATGGAATGCTGGTGATAGGGAGAGCTGGAGCTCCTTTCACTAGCTACCTAATCATCCTCCTTTGCTGACCTTTTCAGTGTGACAGTAACATGGAGAGTAGACCAGCATACTCTCCCAATCATTTCCTCTAACTATCCTATGCGCTACACCACATGCGCTTTACATATCACACAACGTACCCCACTACGTTACAGGGGTTGACGCCAGCAAGGGCATGCGGCCAGAAAACTTTGCCCCCGCTACCTAGTGGCGGACTTTGGGGGGAGGCTTGACTGGGGTTCCGCCGGCA
>JAGKTI010014294.1:0-21858 GCA_018397915.1 Birgus latro
TTTCTGGTAACAGTTTATTTATTTGATGCTTTGTATCCCATATTTTAGTGCATAAGATGTGAGAAATTATGATGTTCATAGTGACTGCCACGTCCGATACTTATTTACACTAAGCTGCCAACTCATGAACATCTATGCCTTACTTACCTCAAAATCATCATTTTTGGGTTAAAATTCAATGAATTCATGCTTTGTGTCCATTATTTAATGCATATGGTGTGAGAAAGGGTGATTTTCATAGTGATTTCCATGTCTGATACTTACTTACACTTGCTGGCAAGTTGTGAGCACCTATGCCTTACTCACCTCTAAATCATCATTTTTTGGTTAAAATTCAGTTAATTCATGCTTTGTGTGCATTATTTATGTGAAAGGGGACTTAAATAAGTGCTATGCATGTCCGGTAGGGAGGTAGGTAGGTGGTTTTCTGATTTAGGTTAGGTTAGGTTGGGGTCATGAATGACCAGTGCTGGAGCTTCAGGGCCACTATCCGGACAAGACCACTGTCCAGACATGCCTTTGGCTCTATTACGTCGGACAGTGGAGGGATTACTGTATATTCAACTAACCCGACTCAATCACTTATATCCAGTGCATATGCATGTGTGTGTGGGGGGGGAGGGGTCAACATTTGGTATTTGGGAATGATTCTAAAATAATTCTTATACCAACAACCAGTCCAGAATTCCAGCTTTTATTCAGTTACCTGATTTCTTGCATTAACATTTCCCCTCAAACTCATGGGAGTGAGAATTCCCAGGTCAAATAAACCTGACATGATGAAACTGAATCTCACTTGTCTTAGTAGCAACAAAGGCCTAACAACTTGCATATCTCATCTCAGCCAATGCAGGTTTGTTTATCATGTTCTTCATATTATCTAAACAATTATTTATTATCCTGCCATGCAAAGTGTTTGAATTTAATATCCAACTATGCATTATCACATAAATATCACTGAAGACTTCTTTGGCATGGTCATACCATACTGTATATTCTCAACAGGTTTCAAAAAAAAAAAAAAAAAAACTGCAGAAACCTGTTCTCTGTCTTGTATTGTTTATAAAGGATTCAACATGCTTGCAGCTCTCCACATTGCTCAGTCTCTGGTTGCCTCCCTATTCAGTCTCTTGTCCCTGAGGCCACACTCTACGCCTACATAAAAATCTTTGTTACATAATCTTGATGCATCACAGTCAGAGCAGGTATATTATACAGTGTCTGAAATGATGTTCTAAAATCACTTGCAGTAAGAGAGGTCAAGGAGACATACCAAAAATGAAGTGACATATATACATTACTGGCTTTAACTTTATGGCTGTTGTTTTATATGTGAATGCTTCTGAAGGTGGAAGGAGGCACGAAGACCATGAATATAAGTGTTAGTGAGGTACGGACATTAAAATAAACAAAAGAGCTGCTAACACATGATGATGATGATGATGATGATGATGGAGGAAAGGAAAAAGACTGAATGCAGCATACCACATAACAAAATAAGCCCAATTAGTGAAGCAATCTGTTCATAGGGAAACATGGCTAAAGAAAAAAACACAGAAAGCTAAACTCAAAAGCATATAGTGCACTAACCTCCAGTTCCTGTTGTGATGTCTCCAGTTCCCCCTCCATCTGTTCCAACCTCTTCAGCAGCTCCTCAATTCTGCCTTCCAACGTTGCTTTCTCAACTTTTAGTTCTTCAGTCTCTTTCGTCAATTCCTCTTTCTCTTTGGCAATTCCCTGTAACAGTTTCATTACTTCTTCCTTTTCCTGAGTTGCTGCTGCTTTCTCATTTCTCACTTCTTCCATAGTTTTAGTCAGATATTCCTTCTCCCTGACTGCTGCTTCTTTCTCTTTAATTGCCTCTTCCACAGCTTCCATCGCTTCTTGTTTTTCCTTGACTGCAGCTTCTACATCTTTAAGTGATGTTTCAAGCTTTTCCTGTAGGAACATTATCTGGGCCTTTAAGTCTTCAGCTTCCTTTGCCTGTTCTTCCTTGTTGTCACTCACTGCACATTTCTCTTTCATCAACAATTCTAGTTTCTCATGCAGTACTTCCTTCTCCTTGATATAACTGTCTTCCATTGCTTGTTTATTTTCACACATGGAACTAAATTCTTTCTCTAGCCTTAGCTTTTCTTCTGATATCTTTACAAAATTATTTCTGAGTTCTTCCTTTTCTTTTGTCAGTATTTGTGTTGTCATCTCATTCTCCTGTTTTAAGTTATCCAGGATTTTCTTCAAGGCCTCACATTCACCTGACAAACTCTCTCTCTCAGACAATAATGCATTCTGTTCATCACAAAGACTTTGAATTTCTACAGATTGCTTTGTTACTTCTCCCTCCATATTTTTCTTTTCTGTGGCTGACTCCTTCAACTTCTCACTCAACATCTGTTTTTCTTCATTAGCAGAATGCAGCTGTTCCTGCAATGTAATGATAATTTCTTTATTTTCACTGTCACCACAAGCCAACTGTGACTCCAGTTCTGCCCTAATTTTCTCCAATGATGACAATTTAACCTCCAAACTGGATATTTTTTCTTTGTTTTCATTCAGAATGGATTCTTGCTGAAGTTTTTCACTTTCAGATGTTTGCATCAATGCTTTCTGTTTGCTATCATACTCTGCAATAATCTTGTTGTACTGCTCCACCTCATCCTTTCTCTCTTGCAAAATTTTCTCGTTCTTTTTATTAACATCTTCATACTTTTGATACAAGGTATGTTTTTCTTCTTCAGCTTTTACCTTCTCATCCTTCAGTTCACACTTTTCTCTTTCCAGTTCACATTTCTCTTTCCTCAATTCCTCTACTTCACTGGATATATCTCTAAGCTTTCCCCAGTCCTCCTCTAATGCCACATACAAATCAGCAAAGGAATCAGACACTTCCTTAAGCTTCCTTTCAACATCGCTGGCAAATTCTTTTTCTAAAGATTCCATCAAACTTGTATACAGAGAGAAGGTATGTTTGGTTAACCCAAAAAAACAAGAAAACAGTGGCTCCCAGGATGATTTATCTCTTGACTGTACTAACTTCTGACTCTCTTCTTTTAATTGCTCAACGTCTTTTAACATAAGCTGTAGGTCAGTCTGAGAAATTATGGATTCTCTTCTACTGTTTACTGCATTCAAAATATCTTGTGCTGCCTGCATCTGTTCTGTGACAACATTTGTGTCAGGCATTAAACTCTGACTTAGTACTGGGTAAGTTATTCTGCACTGAGACACAAGATTATTTCCTAAATTCAAATATTCTGCTATAGTTGAATCTAACACTACACACTTTGCTTTAAGGTTTTCAGTTTTTGAAGAAAGCTCAGCATTCTCTTCTTTTAGTTTTTCCATATTCAGTGCCAACTGATCAATCTTTTCTCTCTCTGTGTATCTACTTTCTTCAGTTTCACTGAGGAACTTGCTATGTTCTAATTCTATTGATGATTTCTCTTTCTGTATGTCTTCCACGTTGTTTTTCAGCACTGCATTTTCCTTTTGCAAGTCATCATATTTGCCTTTCAACTTGTTTTTATCATCAGTGGCTTGCTGAATTTCATCCTCTAACCTTCCTAGCTTTGCTTTTAAATCATCAGATTCTGCTTTCCATGCATTCAAGCTATTCTTCAATCCTTCACTGTACTTTAGTTGCTCCTCTAGTTTTGTCTTCACATTTTCTTCATTATTAAGTTTCTTCATTATTTCCTGTGTATAATTCTCTGCAGCAAGTAACTTCTGCTGCATTTCTCTACTCTGTGTTTCATACTCCATCTTCTGTTCTTCCAGCACTGTTATCTGAGACTTTGCAGTTTCTAAAGAGCTATGTTTTTCCTCAAGCTTGTGTTCTACCTCCAATTTTTCTTGTGTTAGTTGCTCTTCTCTTAATTTCCAATTCTCAACTTCCTCACACTTTAATCTTTCAATGCCAGATTTCATTTCCTCAAGCTGTTGTAGATCTGCTTCCATTTTAGCTAAATCAGCTGTAAGGCTCTCAACAGTTCTCTCTTGCGACTGTACTTGGTCGTTGTTCCCTCTGACCACCTCCTCAATTTGTCTCTGTAGTTGTGCACATTTCTCTCTTTCTGTCTCCAACTGTTCTCGTAAGGATTCCATCTCTGACGACTCTTCCTGTTGATGATTCTTGTTTTCCATTTCTGCTCTGCTTGCATTTATTTTCTCATAGTCTCTTACCTTTTCCTCTAGTTCCCTAATCTTATTTTCTCCTTTATCATTCATGCATTTTAAACATGAGATCTCCTTTTCAAGTAAATTTACTTTTTCCTCCAGTGCCTTCTTTTCATTTTTGGTGCTTTCAAAAACAATATCTCCTGCTTTCTTTTCCTCCTTCAAAGCTTTTAACTCTCCCTGAATCCCAACAGCTTTTGCCACAAGAACCTGCTTTTTCTGCAATTCCTCTTCAGCTGCTGTTTTCTCCTCCAGTAATTTTCTGCACTTGGTCTTCAGTATGTCCACTTGACTAACTTGTGCCTGCATGTTCTCCAGCTTTTCCTGTTGAAAATAATGCTATTATCTCAAAGCCACAAACTGTCCCCTTTATACTAGCCTTCCAAAGTATTTTTTCTATCTATCTATCTGTCTACCTACAGTCAGATAACTTAATCCGGTAAGGACTGGTCACAAACAAACCACCTCCAAGCAGCCCTGTCCTCTATCATTTGGCTGTGCTCCCTCCAACTCACCCACCTCTCTCTACTCCATCCCTCTACCTCATCCTTGGTCTCCCCTTCCCACCCAATCTCTCCACCTCACTCACATACACTCTTCTAGTCAGTCTCTCATTCTCCATTCTCTCCAGATGGCCAAACCATCTCAGGGCATTTCTCTTCATGGTTTCAATCACATCCACATCAATACTGCAATACTCCTTTACTTCCTCCTCCAAATTCACACTGTAATTTGAATGTTTATACATACAGTTGTTATAATTAAGGTAGTGTGTGTGTTTAAGAGGTCTGTTCAAAAAGAAACCAAACTTTTTAAACAGCACGCCAACTAGTTGGTGTAGCATGACTGTGACGGGAATGCTGTGTAGCAGCAACTCTGAGCTTTAGTCTAACACAAACCCCCATCATGCCACATCCCTTAGTCACAGAGGTACACATGCTTGAGTAAATGTGTTTAGAGCACTTGGCAGTTTGTTACATGTAGAACAATAAAGGATCTAACAGAGCAATGTGTTTGCATGAAATTCTGTTTCAAATTGGGAAAAACTTTTACGGAAACTTTTCAAATGTGCAACTGGTTTATGGAAAGGATTGTCTGAGCCGTATGCAATGTCACAAGTGGTTCCAATGTTTCAAATCGTGAAGAACATACACCAAAGATGCTCCAAAATCTGGACAGCCTTCCACGTCAAGAGACGATAATCATGCTGAGAAAGTATACTGTGATCTGTGAAACCTGTTACCCAACTCTCCATGAAGTTTCCGAAGAAGTAGGTACCTGTAAATGTTCATGCCACAAGATTATAACCAAAAAAATGAATATGCATCATAATATAGTAAAATTTGTGCCACGTCTACTGACAGATGAGCAAAATGAGAATCATGTCACAAATTGTTGGAAGCTGTTTGACTGTTCAAATGCTAATGAAAACTATCGGGAAAATGTCATAACAGGTGATAAAATGTGGGTGTACAGCTATGATGTCAAAATAAAAAAGGAGTTGTTGCAGTAAGCTGGAACACCGTCACCACAACCAAAAAATGGCAGGGCAGAGTAACTCAAATGTGAAGGTGATGATCACCTTTTTTGACTGGAAGGGCATCATTCATCATGAGTTTGTTCCATGTGGTCAGACAGTCAATAAAAAGTTTTGCTTGGACATCCTGAAACGTTTGAGGGAGGCAGTGTGAATAAAGAGGCCTGAGGCATAGACAAACAAAACGTGGATGCTGCACCATGACAATGCACCTATTCAAGTGTGGCTCCTCATCCGTGACCTTTAGGCGAAGCATGAGATGACTATCATACCCCAGCCACCTTGGTCTGGATTTGGCCACTGCGGACTTTTTTCTTTTTGTTGCCAAAGTTGTAACCCACCCTGAGAGGTTGCCAGTTTCAGACTATAGAAGTGATACAAGCAAATTCATTTAGTGTACTAAACACACGTTCACTCAAGCACATGTACCTCAATGACTAAGTGATGTGGCATGATGTGGTTAGTGTTAGACTAAAGCTCAAAGTCACTGCCACATAGCATTCCTGTCGCGATCAAGCTACACCGGCTAGTTGGTGTGCTGTTTAAAAATTTAAGTTTCTTTTTGGACAGACACTGTACTGTATATGTAAATATAAACTGTAGCAACATATAAACACGTACTGTACCTTCTCACTATCATGTAAACACTGTCAGGAATGAAGGTGGCCTCTTTTTGCTTTGACTATTTTGACTACAGTAGCCTCGCACCGGACCCTCCTAAACCCTGCATCCTATGAGGCCTACAAGTTACTACAGCACTTTTTTTTCACCCTTCATTCTCTCTTTTTTCTTCTGAGGGATCCTTAGAAACTACTCAATCACTTCTGACATCACACAGGCATTAGAAGAGGTGAGTGACTGGAAGAATCATCTCAGAGCCACAGAGCCAAGGATGGTGCATTACTACTCATAAGGCTTGATGGCCTTTCTCTCATCCATCAACAACTTGTCCTCTTAAAAATAATGTTCAAATTACAGGGCATACATAGAGCCAATATGCTGCTATATCTTTCTGCAGTGCAGCAACTCAACACTACTGATTATTTGTTTCTTTACTTCTTCACTCTTAAATATGCTTATACTGCCTTAGCTCGGTCATAAAACTGTCCAGCATACTTAGGTACGCATCCTGGCCATCCTGAGCAAGTTTGACAACTGTTTCTTAGTTTATTCAATGTTTTTTAACTTATTTATTATGGATCCAAGGGTGGCAGATGACATGTCACAGACACGCTTCTCTGTATGCCTTCTTCCATTTCTTGAGTTAGTTCTTTTATTTAATTTTGTTCCTCTACATTTCTGAACTACTGTACTATGTTTTTTTATGAAACTGTGTAAGGCAGCAGCCTCAGTCTGCCACCATGCCCTGGTTCCGTTATTTCCACTGCTTTCCCCTTGTCTACTGGCAGCAGTTCACAGGTAATCAGGTAGCCATGATAACTTTCTATGTCACTCCTCTACAGGTTTGTTTGTTTCTGACAGAAAGAAGACCCCTGGGCACAGGAACACTCAGTTATCCATTCCTGCTTCAGTCACAAAGCATTTTCAGATATCATAAACCCATGGTGTTGAAGAACTATACTTCCCTGGGTTCCTTCTCCTCTGGATCTGGCAATCCTAACAGATGCCTCAGACAGTGGAAGGGGAATTCAATCTCTAAAATGACATTAAGACCAAGACTGATACCAAAAGATCCACAAAAGTCTTCAATAAATCCCAAAGACCACTCAGCAGTATGGCTGTTATACTCATGGCATGGACACAAACTCCTCAACAGATCACTTATATTCAGGATGAATTGAATGACAGCAACACTGCATTTGAAAACACGGACCTTCCCAGCCTCCAACTCTCCTCACCATTTCACAGGGTATTTTCTGCCTTGCCCATAAAGTCAACACTTATCTATGGGCTGTTCACCTCTTGGGAAATCAAAATATCCTGGCAGACACCCTTTCACACAGTTCCACCTACACAGTAGAGTGAGCTTTCTCTCATAACATGTTCCAACAGTTGTCTCAGCACCTTCCTCTTTTGCAAACAGTTCTCTTTAGTCAAAGGTCAGTGCCTGGGTATATCTCTCTAACAACAGACTTCACCCAGATGCCTTCAAAATGCACTGCAATACCTGAACCTCCACATAAGTCCCCACAACATGATGATGGTAAGAAGAGTAAACCAATTATGGAGACATCAAGGTCACATACCGTTGATGGCACCACTAAAGTCAACCCAGCCGTGGTGTAAAGCCCTGCAACTGTGGTGCCTCCGACCACACCACTCTGAGATTCCATTTACAAGTACTGTAGTTTTCTTAGGCTCTTCAAGCCTTGAGTTTTTACACTACATCTACTCATCTTCCTTTTCAAAAAGACTGACAGACATAAGTCTACAGGGCCTACTCTCTTCTTCCAATATCCAATATGAGTTGTTAAAAACCCTTTTCCAGGGTCTTACAGGCCAGAGATTTTTCATTAGTATCCCTTCAGTTCTTCCTGGATTCGTAACATCATATACTGTAGTTTATAAAGGCTCCAACATGCTTACCTGCATCGGCCTTGGTCATCTAATGGTGGCTCTCCATGCTACTCCATCTCTGGCAGCTTCCCTAATCAGTCCCTTGTCCTTCAGATCACACCATATGACCATGTCCCATGACTTTTTCGGTCTGCCTCTCACAACCATATCCCGAACGTTCACACTTCTCACCTTCCACACCCAACTATCATCCTAAATCCTCTCAACATGCCCAAACAATCTCAATCTACCCCTCCTCATCACAACACCAATATTACCTAACAAAATTATTTTTTGCTAAAAAATTCCACCCTAGACCTGTTTTCATTCATTATTCTGTTTTAAAAGACTCTCTACTTCTGGACTGCTACATTTCTATCCCAAAACGGACAGCGTCACTCTTCAGAAGAAACTCTTTAACATACTGCCCTTACCCCTCATTCACACTCCCTCAGTGGTCTCAAAAATAAGTCCTGCACAAACTTAGGTCCCATTCTCTTCCTCACAATTCAACAACCCTGAGATTTTGGGCCCTGTATAAAGTCCCAGTCCTTACAGCCCTAGCCCCAGGAGCAAGGGTTTAGAATCAAAAGAAATAACAAGATACAAGATGCAGACCATACCCTCCCTAATGACCTTGGTGACTATTTTCTCTCCAATCTAAATCATAGAAAATTCCAGCTCTTTTGTTTGGTATCAGTCACCATTCATTGTGTCTGATTCAGGCAATGTTTAACTTTATGAATCAATCAAACCTCATTATGTCTAGTGGTCTCTGTACCTAACCAAATTCTAAGGCACCTCGTTCTTTAGCCCAGGTATTTAAATTGCTACGCTCTGTGATACAGCAATAAGATTTTATTCCTAAAGCCTACAATATTAGAAAAGTTGCTTCTTTAGTTAACCTTCAAGACAATTATTCCACAAATGTCTTGATCTAGCAAGGTCTGTGGGTGCCACCAATTCATTCATCATCTAATCCTGTGTTGCCCCATGAGGAGTGTAGAAGTCTGGGGTTAAGCAAGTTGGTCCTGACATTTAAGATGAGAGTGGCCAGCCTCACTCATCCGAGTGGCATTACGTGAGCAATAAACCCCAACCACCCCTTGGATATAAACCTCCACCAGATCAATCCTATTACAGAACCCTAATCACCCATTAAACCACCAGGTGCCATAATCCAATTATATGGTTACCAGCCAGCACAGTAAATGGTTTCCTGGTGTACAGTCCTCCTCACTTTTAAATAATAATCAACTTCCATCCCAGATAATCAGTCTCTAACCTCCAATGCCAACTTCTCCTTCTTCCAAGCATTCTCCAGCAGTTCTGATTTCTGAGAGGATGATGTCTGGAGCTCCTTCAGCTTCTCATTATTCTTCTTCCACTCCTCCATCAACTGCTCCTTTTCAGTCAGAAGTCTATTTCTTTCCAGCACCAGTTCTTGTTCTGATGCCTGGAGAGACTCCACCTCACTCGATGCCACCCTCAGCTGTCTCTGAAGGCTCTCGTTCTGTCAGGTTACAAAAGCTAATGTTGTACTCAGGCATCATCATCATCACCACCACCCAATTTCAGCTTTTCATACAATACAACACTGATGCAGCATTAATGAAACTATACTCACTAAATTGTCTAAAATCCTAAACTTTACAAACTAAAGGAATGGACCATTAGTCTGAGATAAGGAGATGTTGCTGTATTACATATGAGACTCTGAAGCCAACATCAGCACAGAAGTAACATGAGATCAGAGTGAAGTTGTGACATAGAGGTGCAAGAGGACAGACCTTTGTGGTGAGGACAACTTTGCCTTCAGTAAGGTTGGCTACCATCTCCCTTAGAGTGCTGGCTTCTCCCTCAAGTTGCTTTATCTCCTTCTCATTCTGGCTCCCTGCTGCCTTTAGCTTCTTCAGCTCGGCTGCAGTCTCTGCCAAACATCAACCAATTAAGTGGCAAGCAATCCACCAACTGCCTAGATGAACATTTATACAAAATACAGAAAATACAGTTCATAACACAAATGATGAAGTACAGTGTGTTTTTACAACCAGGCATGAAGACATCCCTCTCCAAAACCCATGCCACATTACATGTAACTGTCAAGACATCCACTTCATATTTATGTTAATGTAATTTTCTTCAACTCTTTTATATTTCTATTTGTATAAATAAAATATTGTACTGCACCAACCAGTCTCTATGAAACAGCAAAATCCATCAATTAAAAAAATCAACACGTTCAAAACTTCAAATATTTACTAAGGGTGTAGGCTCTGACTCCCCTCATATTTTTTTATTCAGTATGTCATGGAATTTTCATCTTCACAAAATACATTGCAAAAGTAAGCTCAATCACAGGAGCTGCTGAGGATTGCAATATCGATGAGATGCAATTTGGGTTCATGCCAGGCAAAGGAACCACTGATGCAATACAGTATTCACTGTCCAACAACTTCAGGAAAACTATACAGGGAAGAAAAAAAAGAAAACTGTATGGCACTTTGTTTTTGCTGATTTGGAGAAGACATTTGACAGAGTGCCCAGGGAGGTGGTGAAGTGGGCAAGGAGACACCTTGTGATTGGGGAGTGACTGGATAGAGTGGATATGGCAGGGTACAAGACCGCTCACACCCAAGTGAAAGTGAATGGAGGTTTGAGTAATGAATTTTCTGTAAACACTGGTGTGCATCAGGGGTCAGTTTTAAGCCACCGTTTATCATGGTGCTTGAAGCTCTCGCATGTGACTTCAGGACTGGACTCCAATGGGAGGTGTGTGCTGATGACTAGGTGTTAATTGCAGAGCATGAGAGGGTAGCAGAGGAGTGATTTAGTAGGTGGAGAGATGGAATGAGACACAAGGGTTTGTCAGTAAATACAGATAAAACAAAAGTGATGACATCTAGGGCAGGTGGTGATTCTGTCAGAGCTGATGGAGTGTGGCCATGTGCAGTTTGTCACAAGGGTGTGGGAAGTAATTCCATCTTGTGTAGTGTTTGTGATATATGGGTGTATAAGAGATGTAGTGATATTAGAGGTAAGGTGCAAAATAATGCTGATTCTGCATGTGCAGTATGTACTGGAAAGCCTACAGAAGTAGGAAAGGAATAATCTTGCTGGAAAGTCTCTTGAGTGTAAGGAAGGGTTTGTTGTTTGAGAGACATGATATGTGCTGGCAATGAGGTTGGAGCTACCTCAGAAGCAAGGCAAAGGACTGGCTGGAAGGAATTAGGGAATTGTTGCTCCTCCTGACATTGATAGGGCTCTACCTCCATGTTATGGGAGCACTGTATGCATCATGTGTTAGCAGTGTACTGCTGTATGGCAGTAAGACTTAGGCAGTAAGGAAAGATATTCAAAAGTTCAAATGTGCAGAAATGAGGAAGACTAGATGGATATATCCTGCATCCCTGAATGACAGGCCTACAAGGTTAAGTCTGTGAATGACGAGATGAGAGGAAGGATGGGAGGTTGAATGTACTAGGGCTGTGATGAGAAGGGGTGGACTGAGATGGCTTGGGCACGTGGAGATGATGGAGGATGACAACTGGGGGCAAAAGGTGAGAAGTTTGAATGTTTTGGGTAGAGTTGTGAGAGGCAGACAAGACTTCAGGATTAAGGAACTGAATAGAGAGGCTGCATGAAACTGTGCAACATAGACAGACGCTATCAATTGACAAAGGCTGATGCTTGCAAGCATGTTGGAGTCTTTATAAAAACAATTAAACAAATTCTTTTGTGTCATTTATAAAGGCTCCAACATGCTTGCATATCTTGATCACTTAATGGTGGCTCTCCACACTGCTCATCTCTAGCAGCGTCCCTATTCAGCTCCTTCAGTATTTCAGTATTCAGTTCAATCCCATCGGCCTTTGATCATAATTTTTCATTGTCATCAACCAAACACTACGTCTCTCTCTCTCTCTTTTTTTTTTTTTTTTTTTTGATGCAAGGAAGAAGGAGCTAAAGGCTAGATGCCTGCAAAATATTCCCTCCAAAACTAAAAATAAAAAAGATAATAGAGAGCTAAATTCAAGCTCAACTTATTTCATGATGCCTGGACACACTGCATTTGAAAGACTGGAGGTGATAGGTACAAGGCAATACAGACATAGGAAGACAGTTCCAGAGTTGACCTGTTGCATACACGGCAGACTGGGAGTAATGGCTACAGGTAACTCTTGCATTAGAGTTGGACAGAAAGGGGATGAGAGCATGATGTTAGATGGGTGCTACATGACCGCTGTAGTGGAGAAGGGATGCAAGTACTGTACAGTTCAGAGGAGCAGTGACCACTGCAGTAGTGACAGAAAGAAGATAAAGATGCAACTGTGTGGCAAAGAGACAGAGGTTGAAGGGAGCCAGAAAGAGGAGGAGGGTTAATGAGATGAAAAACCTTTGACTCCACCCTGTTGAGAAGAGCTGTGTGTGGGGAGCTTCCCCATACATGAGAGTTGTACTCTACACAGTGACAAATAAAACCCATGTATAAAGTCAACAGCTGCGCAGTGGCGAAAAAGACACAGAGTCAGCTGAACACGCCTAATCTCTTGGAAGCAGATTTTACACGAGAGGTATTGTGATCTTTTCAAGATAAATCCTAAGAGAAAGAAACCCCAAGTATGTTCAAAGATGATGCAGAATTGAGCTGGGTACTGTTAAAAATTAAAGGATATTCCTGTAGTATTTTCTGATGAGTCAAAAGATGTAAGAACAGAGTTTTTGATGCATTAAAAACAACATAATTACTTTTACTCCAATCTGACATATGAGCCAGGTCAGACACTAGGTGTGCCTACCCTCATCCCTTGCTTGTTGAAGTAGCTGTTAGGATGGACGCTGTGGGTGGCAGATGGAAAGGCGAAGCGTGGAGTCATCAGCATATGAGTGACTAGGGTCAGATGTACAGCTCAGAAGGTCATTGATGAAAAGATGGAAGAGAGTTGGTAATTGGACAGAGCCCTAAGGAACATCACTACTGATGGCCCTAGGAGAGGAACGGTGGCCTTCTACAACAGAAACTGTAAGATGGCAGTTTGGAAATTAAATATTTATGCCAGACTCGATCAAAAGCCTTGGAGATGTCAAGTGAACTGGCAAAGTTTTTGCCAAAGTCGCGAAAGAAGGATGACCAGGAAGAGTTAATAATATGGAAATGGAAAGCATAAAAGTAAGTGAATTATTAGCATAATGCCTTTGTGATATGAATTCTGCCTGTCTCTATTCCATGGAAATGGCATTTTACTGTACTTTTTTTTTTTTTTATGTGTTAGACTCTGGGCATAGGCTTCACAGCCTGCTATCAAGGCCCAGCAGTCCTCCTACATACCATACACCTCTACATGTCACCTGTTCAGTATATGGTAAAATTTTAACTATGTTGTGATTACTCTGTTTTCATCAGCCATCGTGGAATCGAGTTATCACTCAGCATTATGCTGTTCTGCCTTAGTTCAATATTACATTTACAGTAATAATCCTTACCATCTTTGGCAGCCTTAGCTTTCTGGGCAATGCCCAAAAGGTGGCGACACTTAGCAACTAAATCTTCTTTGGACAGTTTTTCTAATCCTCCCCCTCCCCCTCCAGAGCCAGGTCGGCCTCCACTCTTTCCCTCCCCAGGGTCATCTGTACTATTGGGGCTCTCCTGTAAAAAAGTGGACGGAGATTTTTAGTGATGACTGTGTACTATCTTAATCAACAGTTTGTTGACACTTCCCTCCCAGTTGTGACAAGAGGGTGTTGCAAGAAAATATTCATGTAACAGTATTATGAAGATCACACAAAACAGAAAGAAAAAAAAAAAGGCAGGAAACTCAATGATATTCAAGGAAAAAGGAAAATTATATTAGAAATACCACAATGTTGGCAGGGCCATCAGCAAAGTTTTACTCATGACAGTCCCACGCTGTACTTACTGTATATACCAGTAAATTATACCAGGCAAGAAAATCAACAGCTGAACAGTGCCAAAAAATACACAGAAATACAAATGCCAAACTTCTTAACACTAGCATCCTACAAATAGGTGGTGTTCATTACATCCATCATATCACTGCATCCAGTATCCCAGTCACACAGAGTAAGAAGACCCAGAAGACAGCTTTCCTTATGAATTAAATGAAAATTTAAAAATCAGGTCCATCCTCCTCCCTACCCCTCTGCCTATCTTTCCTGTGTCAGAGAAGGCAGACTAAGAGACTGCCAGCAACACAAAATGTCAGGCAAAACAAAGACATAATTTTGGTGTCCCCACTCTCACCCCTTTTACCACAGTCATCTTTTGTGATGTGAAAGGGATACAAAAAAAAAAAAAAAATCCTTCTCCACTGACCCTAGGGATATAAAAAAAAAAAAATAAGAATTAAGATACAATGCAGTACTGCAGAACCTTGATATATATACCAGTCTAAGAAAAGCTATTTATGATGAGGGTGAAATTGCAAAATGTCCATGAATTCATATCTGACTTCATTATAAATACCAGACAGTTAGTTAAATATACTTGTCTAAATCTAAACTGACCCTTTGAGACAAACAATATCAAACCAAATATTAACTCCTTCATTATGATCACATTATTTTTCATCTTATTTTGGTTCCTTGCAGACTACCAGTATTTTTTTTTCAGCTAAGGAGTGACATTTCAAACTGGAGGGGTTAGATATAGTCTTCATTACCCCTTTCATTAAAAGTGATCTCCCTTATGCTGAATAAAATTAACTGGTGGTGACCTATTGAAAATACTGTAAGTCACCAGAATGGAGGAGGTAAATCCAAGCTGACTGTGTGAGCTGGTGTAAAACAATAAATTATGTACCTCTCATGTTCATTTAGTCCTTGATTAGGATAGCTTGTGCTTCTTGGTGCAAGTGATCTACCAATGTATTTGTTGTCTTTGTTGCTGTGTTGTTGTAGCTGCTTAACCCTGGTCTGTCTGGTTGAGCAAACCTATCAACTGTTTCTGTGTGGGCATCCAACAGGTACAATACAGTTGTGAATATACACCATACAGGGATCCAGCACCCCCTTGTGGTAGACAGCATCTCACCAGGGTCCTTCCCATGACCAGGTGCAGGGAAATACAGGGAGGGCTGGCCCCTGGGTGGAAGCCACAGCTGCTGTACCCAGGGTGAACAGCATTACCACATGTAGGCTCCCCTTCAGTATCACTGCTTTCTTTGTACATCCTGTTATTGTTCTTAATGCTTTGTCTGTTGATTTTGGAAGCTTATCTATGTTATGGCTGTTAAGGAGGGAGCCCAACTTGGATCCATGTAATTTACTGTTGTTCAGATGAACTGTTTTTACACTGCTTTCACTGATTCTTTCTGCTATTTAATGGTAGTGGCTGTCAGTGTTTTCAGGGCACTGAGCCAATGAGATGCTTTAGCACTGGGGTTCACTGTCTGCTGAGAAAAATCCATATTTGTATCTAAATTACTGGTAAGTCAAACATTCCGGGATGTCTCTCTAAGGAAAAGGAATGGCAAAAGAGGGTAACATGAAGGTGTGTATGGGATTCGTGTCCTTGTAAAATGAAGCAAGTGGTAGCTGAATTAGTCAGTGAAGCAGTCATTCTGCTTTTGTAAGCCAGTGCTCTAGCTGCTGTAGTTGTTGCTGCTAAACCCTAGTCTGTCTGACTGAGCATACCTGTCAACCACAGGTACGCAACTGATTCTATGGGGCTCTTACAGGTACAATACAGTACACAGCTGCAACATGGCTCTGCAGCCCCCTTATAATAAACAGGACTTCATTAGGGTAAGACCAAGGTCTTTCCACAGCAAAGTGGAGGGAATATAAGGAGGTCTGGCTCCCAGCTGGACACTGTAGCTGCTCTACCCAGCATGCATAGTGCCACCACGTGTAGACTCATCAACACCTGTTCTAGTAAAGTGTAGCTATTGTTGGAGCTGGCCTGCTGTTTGCTGAGTTTTGGAGTGTTGTGAGCTACAGCTAGGTTATCGCAAAAGAAAGTGCTGTTACTGAGGGCAAGTTATAGAGGAAAAGGTAAAAAGTGAGGGACAGAGGACCTTGTGCAGTACTGCTGGACAGCACATATGATCTGAATTTTGAGCTCTGTTTTTGGTTGAGTACTGTACAGTACGGTACATCCCCTTAGCACGCAAGTTCCTAGTACGCGAAATGCCTAGTGCATGAGGACCTATTTTTAAATATTTTTTATTTTTTTCTATGTTAATAACCAGAGTACGCAAGTCAACCCACATGACGTGAGACACCAGGAGAAAAACTGGTGTTTTCCGGTATGAACCCCGAATGCGCTACCTGCCTCTCCACTACGCGCCACCCTCATCACCCGTTTCTATAATAAAGTTTGGATTCACATGAATAATGGTTACTTCACAAATGCCAAGTTGTTATACAACAAACCACTGAGGGTGGAGGGGACGGCAGCGGGCAAGTCAGGGGAGGTGGTGAGGGGAGGATCCTCCATCTCCTCCTCGCTACTGCTCACATTTTTGGCAATTTCCCTCACCTCTTCTTGTTTGTCTGTTTCATTCCTCATCTTGTTATGGAAATTATCTCATTTGCATTGACGGGTTTGGTACAAGACTTTCTAGACCTTCCAAATGTAAATGGTGATGTATGATGTACCTTTCCCTTCGCCTCTGCTGGAAATAAAGGTTCACCTTTTTCAATCTCTTCTAGTATGATCCTTCATACCCAGAATTTGTCTGGGGAAAATATGGACTGCTTCAAGGGCCAGTATGTCTGATGCCCTATGATGGGACCACAACTGACTGCAATAGTTCAGCACAGTCTGAATGAGGGTATTCTAGAAAGTCATAAAACATTCCTTCTCCTGGGAATGGTACATTCACAGTATCCACTCAGATTTTTTTTTTTTCCTGTTTCAGTGTTTCATCAGTGTGGTGTGTGAATGTGCTATCACTGCTCAAGTAAATGCCCAGACACTTCACATTAGTACAGGTGGGTCGTGTTATACGAATGGAACACATTAAAGGAGGACTGCTTGGATGGCAGAAACTCGTATAACAGAGTGGAAAATAAAAGGACCATGAAACTTGTAAAGGTATACCCCAGTTTAACGATGCAATTGGTAAACTAAAAACACATTGTTAGGCGAGGCATTGTATCTTGGGGTAGATTTAACATATAAAGTATATGGGTGCATTTTTGAGCCTTGGGTTTCCCCCCAGCCAAGTCCTAAACCCACCCAAATGAGTCCAAAAACAAGTTTAAAGCCAATCTAAATGGCTGTAAAAGAAGCTAACCTAAGCCTAACACCTGTAAATAACTTACTAAAACCAAATTGTCAAAAATAAGTCTGGAAAAAAAATCAGGCTTAGTAAACTGGGCCTGTACTTATAAAACACTAAGACTGCATCATAAGGTGAAAAGTCTGCCCTAAATTCACAGGAGTAGGTCATAACTCCTTATGTTCGACCTAACCTGAGTCATAGCTAAAGACACCTCCCGAGTTGGTATAGCACTTAGGAAGCAGCTTATGACTCCATCATGACGTTAAACATGGCCACCGCACCACAACAATAACAAATTCGCCACAGTCAACCAAGATGTTCTCGTGACAGGAAAGATGTGCTTAATGAGTTAAGTGATTCAGTACTGGTAAACAGATACCGCTTGGACCGTACAGGCATAATTTTTGTGACAGATTTGGTGTGGGAGACCCTAACAAGACCAACAGCAAGAAACAAGGATCTCATGCTAGAAATAAAAGTTATTTTAACATTGCGTTACCTTGCAACTGGAAAAATGCAACTTTGTAGTGGTGACGACCACTTGTGCATTTCTCTATTGCACTGTTGGAGTTCTCCATGCTGCTGGTGACGGTGGTGGTGTTTGTTTACAGGATGATGTGGTGAGGCAACATGTCCTCCTCCACAGTAAAACAAAGTGGTAAATAAATAATTCCTAAAACTTGACATTAACCAGTTGATATTTTGCTGAAAATGTTTAAGAAAAATATCATTGCAATTTTAAGATTTTTTGTTACACCTTTTCTCTGTTGTTTTTTTGTATTTTTCTTCAATATTCAACACACGCAAGTGCTACATATAGCAAACCGCTATCTCAGCACCTTATGATTTCGACCTAACAAAGTCTTGACTTTGTTGCGATGAACTGCTCCTTAAGTCTCACATTGCTGACTTTCACCTAACTATGATGTAGGTTTTAAAGCACAGCCCCTGTACCCCAAAATGACAATGTTCAAGCCACCTATGGCTAAAACACATTAATCCAAGCCTAAAAACAATTTATAAATCAACCTAAACACACAATTTTAGTATATCATCAAAATCTTAAAAAAAAAAAAAAAAAAATGTTAGACCAGGGTTTGGCCATTGTTAGGCAGGGTATGGCGGTATTTCTACCCCCATCATTAAGCCGGGGTATCGCATCTAGGGGTATTGTATATCGAGGTATACCTATAAAATTGAGTACTGTATATACCTTACGGGAAAAATATGGTTAGGTTAACTAACCCTGCTTGCATAACTGAATTTGGGCCTAAATTGCCCATTCTCATATCACTGGTTTCTCGTATAGTGGATGCTTGAATAATGGGACCCATCTGTACTGTACTTGTATTTATTACCTGACTGTCACCTTGAAATAGTATGGTGTTTTTAAGGATCTGTCAGGTTCCACATCTTAGTAATTCAAATTTTTCATAACTGAATATGAAAGGATATATTACCAGGTATTTCTATTTGCCCAATTGTAGATGTTGTTAAGGTTTTCTTGTAGCTGGTCGACATCCTCCTCGCTTTCTATACTTCTACAGGTGTTTGTGTCATCAGCAAAGGATGACAGTGTTGACCATGACATTTCTTCATCTATGTCCCCCATTAATAGTAAAAGCAGTAGGGAAACTAGCATCAATCTTTGTGGCATACCACTGATGACTGGGCCTGGTTTGGATATACCGTACTGTAGCTCCATTTGCTGACACTGTCTGGGACCCTGACATGTGAAAACTGTTGATCACAATGACTAGTTTACCAGTGATTCTTAAGCTTTGCAATTTGAGCAGGAGAATACCATGATCCACTTCCATTTTGGCAGACGATTTCCAACCACCTCAGGGGAAGGTTTAACTAGGACAGTATCACATGAAACTGTATACCAGCAATCATAAGCTGACAATACAAAATGTGATATTAAACGGAAAACTGCTCCTAAAGATATTGTAGTAAAAACTTCACAGAAAAACAGTCATTACACAATACAAGAAAAACTGGAAATTAAAAGTTTTAGAACTTATAGCCTAAGAATCTGGTTATAATTCTTTTTGCTGATGCCCCTAAGTGAAGCAAAACTTAACCCATTTAACTGCACTTCCACCATACAAAATCACTTAAATCCAATAATAAATACAATATTTATCAGCAGGTGAAGGCAGTATCACACTAGTTCCTCTTTTCTCTGGCAGGAAGCATTCTTGGAGCAGGTTCCCTGGAACCAGGGATAGACCTTATCACACTACACTGTGCCTTGCATCTCTAGTCCTTGACAGAGATACATCTTCTCATTCATCTCTGATGAGTTCGGCCCACTTTCCTAGAATTGTGAGTCTATAACGCTCAAGGTCACACGTGGGAATGGCTTTCTTACCATCCTGGTGTTTGTAGAAGCTGCATAACATGGACAAACGGCCTACAGCAGTTTTTAATTGTTTCAACAATCTAATATACGATTCCCCTCTAAATGTGTGATATAAAGTATAGGTTTTTCTGTCAAAGACATTCAACTGTTGATTGGGAAAAGAATGAAAAAAATAAATGTAGCTACTGAATAATTAGTGGTAGGTGGTGGCGACCATCATCCACTCACTTGATGTAGTGCTACCTACTTCTTCCTTAGCCTTTATCATTCTTTTTTTGTGCCTGCCCTCCTCTCTTCCTATTTCTCACATCTTCTCTGTCACTTGTTATCACTTCTCTTTCCTTTACAGGTGGCTTTACATTGAGTGACAAGCTAATTGGTTTCCTGTAAGCCAAGAAATCATTTACAACGCTGGGTGGTAACCATATAACCAAACCATTCGTGCTCCCTACATGTCAACAAGTGGGTTGGTGGAGAGTTAGTGCCCCTCCCTGTAAAACAAATAACTCAAAGTCAAATGGCCACCCCTTACGGGATTATGGCGTCTGGCAATAGATAGATAGCACTGAGCAGTTTAAATTCCATCATGTATATGCAGTAGTTAACTCTGGAAGTACGAGTACTCCAGGATGGGACCACCATATCAAATTTTGGAATATCAAAAAATGACAAACCATATGCTTATGCTTCTCTAAACAGACTCACTGGAGAAGATGAAGTATGGTATGCTTCTCACAACACTCACAGGAGATGAAGTACAGTTGTATATCACTTTCTAATGCAAACGATGTCCCTGCCTTGAATCTACCTGGGCAATACCACATGCTGCAGAACAAGTGATAAAATGCTCGCCCAAGTAAATGCTCAATCAGCTGATCAGACACCAACCAAAAGATTCACAATGGCTAGGGCCACTATTGACCACCATACAGGCACTCATTTCGTTTTATGTATAAAGGCTCCAATATGATTGCATGCATCGGTCACCTATTGGTGACTCTCCATGTTGCTTGATCCTTGGCAGCCTCCCTATTCTTTGTGCCTCTCACAACCCTACCCCCAACATTAATACTTCTCATTTTCTTCACCAAACTGTCATCCCCCATCCTCTCCACATGGACAAACCATCTCAATCTACCTATCCTCATCACAACACCAATACTGTATACTCCAGTCCCATCCTTCCTCTTAACTCCTCCATCGTAAACCTGGCGCCCCAAGGCCTCAGATTCAAGAATGTGGAAACCATTAACAATCCATTTTTAGATGTTGTGGGTGCTTCTGCAGACAGAAATGCAATCCTGGAAAGGGGAAGAAATGTTATACAGTACATATATATTCACTACAGGATAACAATGACCGAAAAGTCCGACCATAACCAAAAATGACAAGGAGGCAATCATCCCAGAGTGTATGGTACAGGTAAAGGTAGGGGGGGGGGGCAAATGCCATGAGGTGTTTAACCACAGTGCTCATCTCCATTGCTTAGGCCTTTTTAACCTGTGGTGGGATTTTCACCCAACATCTTAGGATACAAGGCCACTGTATCAGGTTACCACAGTCACTTCCTGTATCTGTTATCTTAGGTACCAAGTTTACCTACCAACCCACAAAGGGCAGTAAGACACCAGAGTCCAGTGATGCCAGCTGCCCACACACAGCAATGCTACCTACTTAGTCTATCTATCTATCTATTGCCAGACGCCTCAATCCCGAACGGGGTGGCCACAAACAAATTGCCTCCATGTCACTCTGTCCCCTGCCATTTCACTACCACGCTCCCATCTCACACACCCCTCTCTCACATGCCTCTCCACTCCATCCCTCCATCTCATCCTCGGCCTCCCCCTCCCTCTCGCCCCCTCCACCTCACTCACATACACTCTCCTCATCAATCTTTCACTCTCCATCCTCTCCACATGCCCAAACCACCTTAACGTGTTTCTCCTAACGCTTCCCATCACGTCCTCAACCACACCACAACGCTCCTTCACTTCCTCATTTGTTAGTCT
>JAGKTI010014295.1:5575-18330 GCA_018397915.1 Birgus latro
TATGCGGTTGGACAAGAGGCCCACCAAGACATAAAGTAACTTGGTGGTGGGATGAGGGTGTAGAAGCTGCAGTTAAGGAGAAAAGAAGGCTTTTTCGGGAATGGAAGAAGGGTGGTAACAGGGAGGAGTACTTGGCTGCCAAGCGCAGGGCTAGAAGAGAGGTATACAGGGCGAAGTCTGAGTCACAGAGACTTTTACTTGATAATCTAAATCATGAAGGAAGGAAAAATATGGTTTTTAGGGTGGCAAATCAGGTGAAGAGAGATAATCGGGACATTGTAGGTGAGCAGTGTGTGAAGAATGATGAAGGAAGGGTAGTAGTAAACAGTGAGGATATTAAAGATGCACGGAGAGAGCATTATAGCCGGTTGTTGAATGAGGAGTTTGATTGGGATAGGGAAGGTTTGGAGCCAGCTGATCCAGTGTTTGGGCCTTGGCCTTTGATTGACGCTGCTACTGTGAGTGAGGCAATAGGCAGGATGCGGGTGGGGAAGGCAGCAGGTGTGTCTGGGTTGACTGCTGAAATGTTGAAGGCCTCAGGAGATATTGGGGTGAGGTTAGTCACTGACCTGATAAATAGGATTATATATGAGTGTGTAGTCCCAGATGATTGGCTGAAGAGTGTAATTGTAAATGTGTACAAAGGGAAGGGTGATGCCCTGGAAAGGGGAAATTACAGAGGTATAAAGCTCTTAGATCAGATAATGAAAGTAATGGAGAGAGTTCTAGAAGGTATGATTAGAGAAAAAGTGAATATCAATGAGATGCAGTTTGGGTTTATGCCAGGCAGGGGGACCGCTGATGCCATATTCATTGTTCGACAGCTTCAGGAAAAATATATTGGCAAGAAAAGAGAATTGTATTTTGTTTTTGTTGATTTGGAAAAGGCCTTTGAGAGAGTCCCTAGAGAGGTGGTGAAGTGGGCAATGAGAAAGCTGGGGTTGGAAGAGTGGCTGGTTAGGGCGGTTATGGCCATGTACGTGGGTGTTCGCACCCAGGTAAGAGTGAATGGAGTTTTGAGTGATGAGTTTCCCGTGAATGTTGGTGTGCATCAGGGGTCAGTTTTGAGTCCCTTGTTGTTTATCATGGTGCTTGAAGCCCTCTCACATGACTTCAGAGATGGACTCCCATGGGAGATGTTGTATACTGATGATTTGGTGTTGACTGCTGTGCTGAGAATGAAGGGGAGGCTGAGGAAAGATTTAAGAAGTGGAGAGATGGTATGGGGTACAAGGGCTTAAGGGTAAATGCAGATAGAACAAAAGTGATGATATCTAGGGTTGGTGGCGGTACAATCAGAGGAGAGGGAGAGTGGCCATGTGCAGTTTGCCACATGGGTGTGGGAAGTAATTCCATCTTGTGCAGTGTTTGTGATAGATGGGTGCACAAGAGATGTAGTGGTATTAGAGGTAGACTGCGAGATAATGCTGACTTCATGTGTGCGGTGTGTCAGGGAGAGCAGGTGGAGATTGTCAGGCGTGAGAGAGTTGAACTTGCAGGTGAGTCTCTTGAGTGTGTGGAGGAGTTTTTTTTATCTGGGAGACATGCTATGTGCCGGAGGTGGGGCTGGAGTTAGCTCGGTTGCTAGAGTGAGAAGTGGTTGGAAGAAGTTCAGGGAGCTGTTGTCTCTCCTGACATTGAGAGGACTCTCCTTACATGCTAAGGGGTCTTTGTATGCAGCATGTGTTAGGAGTGTGATGCTGTATGGTAGTGAGACCTGGGCAGTAAAGGAAGAGGATATTCGCAGGTTTAAACATACAGAAATGACAATGATTAGGTGGATGTGCAGTGCGACCCTGCGTGCAAGGCCTGGAGGGGCTGGGTTTACAATAGAAGAGTTGAGAGGTAGGATGGGACTGGAGTGTATTGGTGTTGTGATGAGGAGAGGTAGGCTGAGGTGGTTTGGACATGTGGAGAGGATGGGGGAGGATAATTGGGTACAGAGGGTGTGAAGTGTTAATATTGGGGGAGGGGTTGGGAGGGGTAGAACCGAGAAAGACATGGGACGAGGTCATTAAATGTGACTTAAGGGTTAAGGGACTGAATAGGGAGGCTGCCAGAGATCGAGCAGCGTGGAGAGCTGCCATTAGGTGACCAAGGCCGACACATGCAAGCATGTTGGAGCCTTCAAAAACGAAAACGAAGGAACAGTTTGAGGTCCCATGGCCTTTGGTTCCTTCTTCCTTTGCATTAAAAAAAATAAGAAAAAAGAAAATGTGAAATATGCATTGTAAATATGGTAGTAGGTAGACTTTTGACCCGAGGTAGGTAAGCGATGAGTACCTATTTATACTGGTCTGATGGGTCCAATGGATGGGATAGAGCTGTGATTACAAAGTACAGTATTGTAATGACTCGATGTTTAACCCCTTTATCCTGTGGACACAGTATGTATCTTACTGTATTTTAGCATATCATAGAGTACATTCATTCAAACCCAACAAAGACCCGCTATCCTCCCTTTTGGCTCGGTTATAGTCAGGCATAGTCACATTGAAGGGTTGACTTCTCTAATAACCAAGAAGACTCATTCCTACCTCATAGCAAAAGCTTATTGAATTTCATACAGTCAGAACTTAGTACTTAAGTTGTAGGAGTGGCCTGGTACCATCAGGTGAAAACAGTGATTATAGATTATTTCATTCATCTGATTAGAGACCTCTCCAAGTGAAGGCTTTGGCCCCTCACTATGTTGATGTGTTTTCTGTTTTGTTCTTAATTCCTCCAGATGTTTTCTTCACCTCAGGAGACTTTTTCAAACTGGAGGGGTTAGCTAGCCCTTCATTAATCCCTTTACTGCAAGATGTTGTGCTGGAGAGGGATGCTTTCCTGTGGTGGCACCAATATAACTGCGGAGAGCCACTGCCCAGGTATACGAATGTCCCTTATCTCCTTCCCTGTCCCTCAAAAAGAGGATGGTGGACTGCAGGAGATGGGTAACTTCATCCTTCAGTCCACTGAGCTCACATTTCAGTTGAACTTGGAGCTGCAGCTGCAAATACTACTACTGCAAGAAGTCTCTCTTATGCTGAATCAGATTATCGGATACCAGAAAGAGCAGATATTTTAAAACCTCTGTGAAATAACTAAAGGGTTTTATATACAGTATATGATTGACAGTGGCAGTTGGTGGTAGGTGGTGGCAACCATCATCCACTCACTTGATGTAGTGCTGCCTACTTCTTCCTTAGCCTTTATCATTCTTTTTCTGTGCCTGCCCTCCTCTTCCTATTTCTCCCATCTTTCCTGTCACTTCTTATTGCTTTTCTTTCCGTGGCTTTACATTGAGTGACAAGCCAAATGGTTTCCCGTAAGCCAAGAAACGATTTACAGTGCTAGGTGGTAACCATATAACCAAACCATATGTGCTCCCTACATGTCAATAAGTGGGTTGGTGGAGGGTTAGTGCCCCTCCCCATAAAACAAATAACTCAAAGTCAAATGGCCACCCCTTACGGGATTATGGCGTTTGGAAGTACAGTAGATAGATAGACAATGGCAGTAATGTTAGAGCCAGTTTGTTTTCATCTGACAGAACTGGGCCATTCCTACAACTAGAATACTGTACTGAGTTGTGGTTGCTTGATATTCAATTAGCCGTAGTAATGAAGGAGGAATGAGTCTTCTTGGTTACTGATTGAATCAACCCTGCAGTCTGACTGCACTTGGCCATTGACCAAATTGAATGGGGTCAGGGTTATTTGTTAGGTTAAAACATAACTACCCTATGTACTATAGTGCAGTTGATATGTCTGTCCTCTTTGTGATTTATTCACCAAAGTTTAATTTTTATTTCATTATCCGCCTTGATTATTTTGATGTATTCTACAATTTTTCTTCAGACAGCTGTTCACCGTAAAATTTGATAATCACTTCAGACAGTTATTCCTTCAGCCAAAAATCAGTAATACAGTAACTGAGATATAGCCTGCAGTCCAAAACAGTGATGGGCTGAAACTGAAAGAATTCTGAAGGTGTTAATAAATGTTGACAGTGATTTATTCAAGGATACCTATATGTGGTAATGGCAATGGTAACTTTCACTTTTTTAGTAATGTACAGTTGTTGTTGTTGTTGTTGTTTGTATTATTGAATTTTTTTTTTAATTATTTTTATGGATGTTCAGTTTTTTGAATGTATGAATATGTAATATAACCAGTAATACAGTATATGACTTAGTTCATTAGGCACTGTGTTGGTAGCTTTTACCTTTTTATGGCTTCTACCCTCCATGCTTCATCCTTTATTGTCCCATCCAGAGTGTAGGGAGCTGGAGCAAAGCTACTCAGTCCAGACATTTAGTGATAGTTACCAGTCACTTATCCAAGCAGCATTATATGAGCAGTAAACCCCAATGACCCCATGCTTTTACCCTCATGGACTACATATGATAGAAGTGCCTTTAACCCACATGACTACCAGGTGTCTGTTTCATGGCTGCCAGAATACAATTAGCACTTAACACTCAAAGACGACGCTTCCAAAGATAGCACTGCATAGAGTGAATGGACAATGGGTGCCTCTACCTGCCACCTACCCCTTAGAAGTGGTGGGAAATTGGGCAAGGATGATGAAGAATTGACTGACAGCTAATGCAGGTTATGAAAAGCAATCTTTGAATTACCTGCCAATCTGTGTGTTTGAAATTGTGGATATTTGGGTTAGGATAATGGTGATGTCACAGAAGTCTGTCTATCTCTGTCTGTTGCCAGACACCTCAATCCCGTAAAGGGTGGCCACAAACAAATTGCCTCCATGTCACCCTGTCCTCTGCTATTTCATGGCTCTCCCCCCAGCTCACACACCCCTCCCTCATATACCTCTCCATTCCATCCCTCCATCTCATCCTCAGTCTCCCCCTCCCTCATCCCTCCTCCACCTTACTCATATACACTCTCCTTATTAGTCTCTCACTCTCCATCCTTTCCACGTAGCCAAACCACCTCATTATATTTCTTCTAGCGCTTTCTATCACATATACATTCACACCACAGTGCTTCTTCACTTCTTCATCTGTCAGTTTGTCTCTCTATGTAACGCCACATGCCCCTCTCACATACCAATAACTAATTTCCACTGTATTCACTCTTGACTTGTGTCCTTCCAGCAGGGTCCAAGCTTAACATCCATATGGTAGAGTTGGTATCACAGTACTATCATGCAATGAGTTCTACTTCCATGCTCACTTCCCTATTTCTTATCACTGCTTCCAAAGAACCAGCAACCTTTCTTACTTGTCGTACCCTTTCAAGCACATCCTCCAAACTTCCATCCTTACTCATCACACTACCTAAGTACTTAAATGCACTCACAGTTTCCATTTCCTCATCATCCAACCTCACTATACATTCAGTGACTTCACAGAAGTATTAACTGAAAATTTATTTAGGTTATGAAAATTCTGTTTGAGTGTCAAGAAATAGACATTGGTTTGTATTCAGTTAACCACTAAAAATTTATATTTGAACATTTTGTTTTAGTTACCATCAGATGATTTTATCCATGTGTAAAGAGGACTCCAAGTATTGTAGGGGGTCACTGAGGGTTTTATCTAACTCCCCTGTTCATATAGTCTCTCCTAAGCTGAATTATCTTAAAATTTATGTGTAAATTGAGTTGCCTATCTGACTCTTGGTAGCTACATCATGCTGTAATTGGCTTTTCCTCATTGATTTTCATTTTACAGAAATGAGGACTACCAAGACCATGGAGGGACCCAGAGAGGGGAGGGTCACAAGAGTGACATCAGTTGAGATGGAGAGACGTAATAGATTGAGGTTTGAGGGGACTTGGTTTGGTGAAGAGGACAAAGGAATACAGGACAAATTCCTAAAGACACATTTAGTGATGGAACTGACACATAAAAGAAGTTGAAGAAGAAGAAAAAAAAGCTCCATTGTACAGGTACTGTATCAATATCTTAACCTCTTCAGATATTTAGGTAGTGTGAAGAGCAAGGATCGAGGTATAGAGGATAAAGTGTATGAGAGGGTACACCAGGAAAAAAAGTTGCTGGTTCACTGAGAGCATTGATAAGAAATAGAGAAGTGAGCATGAACATAAAAAGTCACTAAATGATGGTATTGTGATTACTACTCTGTCCCATGAACGTGAAGCATGGACCCTGTTGAAAGTAAACAAGTCATTTGATTGATTGATTGATTATATGAATGTTATTTTCCTGACTTTTTTGTTCTTTTACCAGGTTCTTGACATCAGGACCGTATTCATTGAACGCAAGACACAGAAGATATTGGAGATAGAAGCTGAGGACAATAAGATTACAGTATTTGTGCTTCTGCATTTCTAGTAAGAAGATTCCGACAAAGTCTTCAGTGGGTAGAGTGCAGGTATTATACCCATAAATTGTTTCTCATCCAGCAAAAATCCTTAACTCCTTTCATGTCAGTTGATAGCCAGATTTGATCAGATTGGAGGCTATATGTGACTAGTGTTCAAGAAGACATTCCTTTCTCATAACAAATTCAGTTTTATGCAGTCGCAGGTTAGTACAGTACAGTATTAAAGTTGTGGAGTGATCGGCTCTGTCAGGTGAAAACAAATCAACTATAGTGAAGGAGTTAGTGAGGGCTGTTTCCATCCATTCCAGTTTTTCACTTCTCAATTTAGCTGTGATAATTTAGTCATCTACCCTTAAATGTTCTGGATTGTGGCAGCTTAGCCTAGCCCCCTACATCTGGAAAGGGATACTACTGTATGGGATTTTATATATATATATATATATATATATATACAGACAGTATATATATATATATTTTTTTTATAGTACTAATAGGAATTTAGAACTGAAGGAGGTAAATATATCCTTCATAAACTTTTTCACAGGAGGAGTTCCTCTCTAAGTAGAATAAAGTTTTATGGATTTAGCAACAGTAAACCAGTACAAGTTATTTCTGAATTAAGTGGGATAATAAAAGAAAGTGTACCAGGTGACAACATTTTTAATTTGTCCGTGCTGCTGCCAGATTACTTTATTCATCTTTGAAAAAGCCACTTGTATTGACAGAGTTTGTTTAGGTTGGTTCATGCTGGTAAAAGTACGAAACACCTTGGGGGACCAGTACTATATCTGCTCAGAGTCCAAGAAAAATTGACAGGTTCCCATGGCCATGTGAAATGTGAGAACTTGGCAGATTGATGCAAGGTTTTATGGGTTTCTGTATGTAATGCTTCAAAAGTAAATGTAGGTAAGAGCAAAGTGATGATGTTGAGAGAGAAGGTGACTCCATTGTGATGTGACAGGGAATGGAGAGAGGGATTTAATTGGTGAGAGGGTTCTCCTGTGTGTATTAATAGAGAAGAGAGATAAATGATCAGAGGAAAAGAGAAAATAGAGATGAAAGGGAAGGAAAGTGGCTGGTGCTATGAAGGTCTTGATACAATACAATGTCTGAGTATGAGAGCTGCAAGATGCTGGCATGAGTAAATTTGAGTGCCTACATTAGTTATTGCTTGTGAAAATTTTGGTATGACATGAAAATGAAAAGTCATGGGTTAGAGCACTGGAAGTTGTTCATGAGGAATGTGTGTGTGAGTGTGGCAAGTGGATAGGATAAGAAAGAATGTGATCTGTCTAAGATATGAAATACTGGTAAGGTCACTAGAGTTGAAGAGGTTATGCATACAGTAGATACTGTAGTGTGATTATATGGAAAGAAAGAATGTAAATAGGGTAGTGAAGAGTGTAGCTGTCTGAAGGTGGAAGGAGGCATGGTAGGCTCAGAAAAAGGTGGCTGGACATAGGAAATGGTTGTTGTAAGGAAGAGAGATGTGAACGTTCAGGGTTGAGCTGGTTGGAACCATTTTGTGCAAAAGAGTATGTGACAAGGGTTTGGCACCCATGTGTTTACTAACTGACATGGTAGTCATTGGACTGACTCCATCTGATAAGTAATATGAAGCACATGATTGTGGCTGTTTATGCCTATGAGGTGGCCTTGAATGGTGAGCAAATGAGAATGTGTTCCATTACATTGAGCAGGCTTTTTATCACTCTACCTCATCCCATGCTTTGGTCTGGGTGATGAGTGAAGAGTAATTATAGTGATGATATTGATTTTTAGCTTTACCAGCTCTCCATGTCTCAGATAATGAATCAAAGCATGACAGAAAAGTTTTTGGACCATTCATGTAGCTGTTTTATATTTATTTGATTATTGCTTGGTGGTAGGTGGGGGCACTCACCATCCACTCACTCAGTGTAGCGCTGCTTTCGGGTGACTGCCCTTTCCTCTCTTCCTTCCTTCCTCTTCTGTCTTTGTTTCCTTTCTTCTTTCCTTTTCATTCTGTCTTTGGGTGACACTACACTGAGTGACAAACCATTTACTATGCTGGGTGTTAACCATATAACCAAATTATAGTGTCTAGTGGTTTAGTGAGTAATTAAGGTGCTTCAGTCAGACTGAGCCTGTGCAGGTTTATATTCAAGGGGTGGTTGGGGTTTATTACTCTCGTAATGCCACTCGGGGATGAGTGAGGCTGGTCAGTCTCATCTTAAATATCAGGACCAACTTGCCTAGCCCTGGGCTCCCACACTCCTCATGGGAAAACACAGGATGATGATGATGAAAAGGGTTTTGAAGATGCAGATGATAATGATGATTTTTGTTGACAGATGTACGGATGGAATACAAGAAACCAGTCAGCAGTAAAAATCATCCACATCTCTCCATCCAGTCACCCAGCTATCTCACCATGCTGGTAAAAGCTAAGTCAGAATCTGTGTTGTACAACTTTTAGAATTAGGGCCATATTCTATGCTCTTTTCACTTTAACTTGACGTAAAATTGCTATCTTTCCATCTTGAATAATGAGTTGGAAAACAGATTAACGCTAAAGTATGATGCTTGTCACAAAGAAGTTCCATGAAAATGATGTAGAGCTGATGTACAGTATTGTCATCAGTTTCGGTGCTATGTGAAATAAGCCAGCAAAATAACAAAATCTGGACCAAGTTAAGGTAAAAGGTCAGTAGGTGGGAAAGGAGTGTTTTTAGCACCACATCTTCAATAGATTTTCTTGGCATATTACACCTTAACATTTTCTTGCATACTATTTCGTTTCGTTTCGTTTTTGAAGGCTCCAACATGCTTGCATGCGTCGGCCTTGGTCACCTAATGGCGGCTTTCCACGCTGCTCGATCCCTGGCAGCCTCCCTGTTCAGTCCCTTAACCCTTAAGTCACACTTAATGACCTCATCCCATGTCTTTCTCGGTCTACCCCTCCCAACCCCTCCCCCAATATTAACACCTCTCACCCTCTGTACCCAAATATCATCCCCCATCCTCTCCACATGTCCAAACCACCTCAGCCTACATCTCCTCATCACAACACCAGTACTCTCCAGTCCCATCCTACCTCTCAACTCTTCCATCGTAAACCCAACCCCCCCAGGCCTTGCACGGAGGGACGCATTGCACATCCACCTAATCATTGTCATTTCTGTACGTTTAAACCTGCGAATATCCTCTTCCTTTACTGCCCAGGTCTCACTACCAAACAGCATCACACTCCTAACACATGCTGCATACAAAGACCCCTTAGCACGTAAGGAGAGTCCTCTCAATGTCAGGAGAGGCAACAGCTCCCTGAACTTCTTCCAACCACTTCTCACTCTAGCAACCGAGCTAACTCCAGCCCCACCTCCGGCACATAACATGTCTCCCAAATAACGAAACTCCTCCACACACTCAAGAGACTCACCTGCAAGTTCAACCCTCTCACGCCTAACAATCTCCACTTGCTCTCCCCGACATGCCACATACATGAAATCAGCATCATCTTGCAGTCTACATCTAATACTACTACATCTCTTGTGCACCCACTTATCACAAACACTACACAAGATAGAATTACTTCCCACACCCTTGTGGCAAACTGCACATGGCCACTCTCCCTCTCCTCTGATTGTACCACCACCAACCCTAGATATCATCACTTTTGTTTTATATGCATTTACCCTTAAGCCCTTGTACCCCATACCATCTCTCCACTTCTTAAATCTTTCCTTCGCCTCCTTTTCATTCTCCACAATCAACACCAAATCATCAGCATACAACATCTCCCATGGGAGTCCATCTCTGATGTCACGTGAGAGGGCTTCAGGCACCATGATAAACAACAAGGGACTCAAAACTGACCCCTGATGCACACCAACATTCACGGAAAACTCATCACTCAAAACTCCATTCACTCTTACCTGGGTGCGAGCACCCATGTACATGGCCATAACCACCCTAACCAGCCATTCTTCCAACCCTAGCTTTCTCATTGCCCACTTCACCACCTCTCTAGGGACTCTGTCAAAGGCCTTTTCCAAATCAACAAAAACAAAATACAATTCCCTTTTCTTGCCAATATATTTTTCCTGAAGCTGTCAAACAATGAATATGGCATCAGTGGTCCCCCTGCCTGGCATAAACCCAAACTGTATCTCATCGATATTCACTCTTTCTCTAATCATACCTTCTAGAACTCTCTCCATTACTTTCATTATCTGATCTAAGAGCTTTATACCTCTGTAATTTCCCCTTTCCAGAGCATCACCCTTTTCTTTGTACACATTTACAATTACACTCCTCAGCCAATCATCTGGGACAACACACTCATATATAATCCTATTTATCAGGTCAGTGACTAACCTCACCCCAGTATCTCCTGAGGCCTTCAACATTTCGGCAGTCAACCCAGACACACCTTCCGTCTTCCCCACCCGCATCCTGCCTATTGCCTGACTCAAAGTAGCAGCGTCAATCAAAGGCCAAGGGCCAAACACTGGATCAGCGGGCTCCAAACCTTCTCTGTCCCAATCAAACTCCTCATTCAACAATCGGCTATAATGCTCTCTCCATGCATCTTTAATATCCTCACTGTTCACCACTACCCTTCCATCATCATTCTTCACACACTGCTCACCTACAGTGTCCCGATTATCCCTCTTCACCTGATTTGCCACCCTAAAAATCATATTTTTCCTTTCTTCATGATTTAGATTGTCAAGTAAAAGTCTCTGTGACTCAGACTTTGCCCTGTATACCTCTCTTCTAGCCCTGTGCTTGGCAGCCAAGTACTCCTCCCTGTTACCACCATTCTTCCGTTCCCGGAAAAGCCTTCTTTTCTCCTTAACTGCAGCTTCTACACCCTCATCCCACCACCAAGTTACTTTATGTCTTGGTGGGCCTCTTGTCCAACCGCATATTGCATCGGTAACTCTCAAGAGGTTGTTCTTAAGGGCTCTATACTGTTCATTAACGCCTCTGTCTATGGCTTCCTGTTCAGCCACCACTCTCCTCATCTCGCTATAAAAGGCATCCCTTACTGATTGGTTTCCCAGCTTCCATATTTTCCTCCTAGGTACATATGTCCTCCTTCTTATCACTCGTTCCTTAAGCACCATGTCACAAATCAACAGTTTGTGCTGCTGCACACACTCCTCGCTTCCTATAACTTTAACATCCCTCACTAATCTCCTATCAACCCTCCTGACCAGAAAATAATCTATCTGACTACTATTTCCCCCGGACTCGTACGTAATCAACCGGCTGATTCTTTTCCTAAAATGTGTGTTGCACACAATCATGTCCATAGCCCCCCCAAACTTGAGTATTCTTTCCCCTTCTGCATTCCTCACACCATATGCACATCCTCCATGGACTCCTTCATAACCTTGAGCTGCTTCACCCACATGACCATTAAATCCCCTCCCAGAACCACTACCTCATCATCACCCATACCACTCACTACACGTATTAAATCATTTATATCATTTTAATAAGCAACATAGTCTACATTAATAGTATAAAGGAGGATATTGAGGTGTAATGTACAGGATGAATCACTAAGGGAGAGGTGTTACAAAATCCTTGTAGTCACTCAGAATATGACCCTTAGTAGGACAGATGTAAGGTGCATAATATTACAGCTGAGTTCACAAAAGTGTGGACAGTCCCCCAGTTTTTATGATGATTTGTGAAGTGTGAAATGCTGATGAGTCATGTCTTGACTTTTCTATATTAGTGATGATTCCACAGTTTAATGTGGGTTGCAGGCTTATCACACCTAACTATTACAGGTGTCCCTTAAATGACCAACAGATTATTGGGCCTTTCTTACACCTTAGTACACTCAGTTTCACAACAAAGTCAGTCAAGATTTTGACATTAAGGTAAATTTACAGAGTTACTTCTTTGCATTTGAAAAAATGAAATAAGATGTACATTGAAAGAGCTTTACAGGGTGATCAAAAGGTTATCAGTTATATGGGCCTTATTTTGTGATTAACTTACCCTCCCCTTACTTTATCCTACACTCTGCTCTTTTCAACCCTAACTGTACCTTCTGTACCCAACCCTACCCTACTTTTCCCTACCCTATCCTACATTGCCTTACCTTACCCTGCCAGCCTGCCAACCTGCCCACTCACCCTACCCTATCCAGGCCTGACTAAACTAAACCTAACCTAGCCTGACTTACCCAACTCAACCCTACCTGTCCAAACCTAACTTAATTTAACCTTCCCTACACTATCCTACCCTACCTCACCTTAGCATACCTTACCTAATCTTCCCATATCTACCGTGTCTTGATTCCACCTTACTTTAACCTACCCTACCCTGTCCTGCCCTTCATGCTTACCCTTCCCTACCCTATCCTGCCTACCCTTCTCTAACCAACACAACACAACCCAACCCAACCCAACCTAACCCAACACAACCCTACCCTACCCTACCCTACCC
>JAGKTI010014296.1:5670-18329 GCA_018397915.1 Birgus latro
CGGGAATGGAAGAAGGGTGGTAACAGGGAGGAGTACTTGGCTGCCAAGCGCAGGGCTAGAAGAGAGGTATACAGGGCGAAGTCTGAGTCACAGAGACTTTTACTTGATAATCTAAATCATGAAGGAAGGAAAAATATGGTTTTTAGGGTGGCAAATCAGGTGAAGAGAGATAATCGGGACATTGTAGGTGAGCAGTGTGTGAAGAATGATGAAGGAAGGGTAGTGGTAAACAGTGAGGATATTAAAGATGCATGGAGAGAGCATTATAGCCGGTTGTTGAATGAGGAGTTTGATTGGGATAGGGAAGGTTTGGAGCCAGCTGATCCAGTGTTTGGGCCTTGGCCTTTGATTGACGCTGCTACTGTGAGTGAGGCAATAGGCAGGATGCGGGTGGGGAAGGCAGCAGGTGTGTCTGGGTTGACTGCTGAAATGTTGAAGGCC
Organism: Birgus latro; assembly: GCA_018397915.1. Taxonomy (NCBI): domain Eukaryota; kingdom Metazoa; phylum Arthropoda; class Malacostraca; order Decapoda; family Coenobitidae; genus Birgus; species Birgus latro. Next base: position 6,112 of record JAGKTI010014296.1, read on the forward strand.
TCAGGAGATATTGGGGTGAGGTTAGTCACTGACCTGATAAATAGGATTATATATGAGTGTGTAGTCCCAGATGATTGGCTGAAGAGTGTAATTGTAAATGTGTACAAAGGGAAGGGTGATGCCCTGGAAAGGGGAAATTACAGAGGTATAAAGCTCTTAGATCAGATAATGAAAGTAATGGAGAGAGTTCTAGAAGGTATGATTAGAGAAAAAGTGAATATCAATGAGATGCAGTTTGGGTTTATGCCAGGCAGGGGGACCGCTGATGCCATATTCATTGTTCGACAGCTTCAGGAAAAATATATTGGCAAGAAAAGAGAATTGTATTTTGTTTTTGTTGATTTGGAAAAGGCCTTTGAGAGAGTCCCTAGAGAGGTGGTGAAGTGGGCAATGAGAAAGCTGGGGTTGGAAGAGTGGCTGGTTAGGGCGGTTATGGCCATGTACGTGGGTGTTCGCACCCAGGTAAGAGTGAATGGAGTTTTGAGTGATGAGTTTCCCGTGAATGTTGGTGTGCATCAGGGGTCAGTTTTGAGTCCCTTGTTGTTTATCATGGTGCTTGAAGCCCTCTCACATGACTTCAGAGATGGACTCCCATGGGAGATGTTGTATACTGATGATTTGGTGTTGACTGCTGTGCTGAGAATGAAGGGGAGGCTGAGGAAAGATTTAAGAAGTGGAGAGATGGTATGGGGTACAAGGGCTTAAGGGTAAATGCAGATAGAACAAAAGTGATGATATCTAGGGTTGGTGGCGGTACAATCAGAGGAGAGGGAGAGTGGCCATGTGCAGTTTGCCACATGGGTGTGGGAAGTAATTCCATCTTGTGCAGTGTTTGTGATAGATGGGTGCACAAGAGATGTAGTGGTATTAGAGGTAGACTGCGAGATAATGCTGACTTCATGTGTGCGGTGTGTCAGGGAGAGCAGGTGGAGATTGTCAGGCGTGAGAGAGTTGAACTTGCAGGTGAGTCTCTTGAGTGTGTGGAGGAGTTTTTTTTATCTGGGAGACATGCTATGTGCCGGAGGTGGGGCTGGAGTTAGCTCGGTTGCTAGAGTGAGAAGTGGTTGGAAGAAGTTCAGGGAGCTGTTGTCTCTCCTGACATTGAGAGGACTCTCCTTACATGCTAAGGGGTCTTTGTATGCAGCATGTGTTAGGAGTGTGATGCTGTATGGTAGTGAGACCTGGGCAGTAAAGGAAGAGGATATTCGCAGGTTTAAACATACAGAAATGACAATGATTAGGTGGATGTGCAGTGCGACCCTGCGTGCAAGGCCTGGAGGGGCTGGGTTTACAATAGAAGAGTTGAGAGGTAGGATGGGACTGGAGTGTATTGGTGTTGTGATGAGGAGAGGTAGGCTGAGGTGGTTTGGACATGTGGAGAGGATGGGGGAGGATAATTGGGTACAGAGGGTGTGAAGTGTTAATATTGGGGGAGGGGTTGGGAGGGGTAGACCGAGAAAGACATGGGACGAGGTCATTAAATGTGACTTAAGGGTTAAGGGACTGAATAGGGAGGCTGCCAGAGATCGAGCAGCGTGGAGAGCTGCCATTAGGTGACCAAGGCCGACACATGCAAGCATGTTGGAGCCTTCAAAAACGAAAACGAAGGAACAGTTTGAGGTCCCATGGCCTTTGGTTCCTTCTTCCTTTGCATTAAAAAAAATAAGAAAAAAGAAAATGTGAAATATGCATTGTAAATTTGGTAGTAGGTAGACTTTTGACCCGAGGTAGGTAAGCGATAAGTACCTATTTATACTGGTCTGATGGGTCCAATGGATGGGATAGAGCTGTGATTACAAAGTACAGTATTGTAATGACTCGATGTTTAACCCCTTTATCCTGTGGACACAGTATGTATCTTACTGTATTTTAGCATATCATAGAGTACATTCATTCAAACCCAACAAAGACCCGCTATCCTCCCTTTTGGCTCGGTTATAGTCAGGCATAGTCACATTGAAGGGTTGACTTCTCTAATAACCAAGAAGACTCATTCCTACCTCATAGCAAAAGCTTATTGAATTTCATACAGTCAGAACTTAGTACTTAAGTTGTAGGAGTGGCCTGGTACCATCAGGTGAAAACAGTGATTATAGATTATTTCATTCATCTGATTAGAGACCTCTCCAAGTGAAGGCTTTGGCCCCTCACTATGTTGATGTGTTTTCTGTTTTGTTCTTAATTCCTCCAGATGTTTTCTTCACCTCAGGAGACTTTTTCAAACTGGAGGGGTTAGCTAGCCCTTCATTAATCCCTTTACTGCAAGATGTTGTGCTGGAGAGGGATGCTTTCCTGTGGTGGCACCAATATAACTGCGGAGAGCCACTGCCCAGGTATACGAATGTCCCTTATCTCCTTCCCTGTCCCTCAAAAAGAGGATGGTGGACTGCAGGAGATGGGTAACTTCATCCTTCAGTCCACTGAGGTCACATTTCGGTTGAACTTGGAGCTACAGCTGCAAATACTACTACTGCAAGAAGTCTCTCTTATGCTGAATCAGATTATCGGATACCAGAAAGAGCAGATATTTTAAAACCTCTGTGAAATAACTAAAGGGTTTTATATACAGTATATGATTGACAGTGGCAGTTGGTGGTAGGTGGTGGCAACCATCATCCACTCACTTGATGTAGTGCTGCCTACTTCTTCCTTAGCCTTTATCATTCTTTTTCTGTGCCTGCCCTCCTCTTCCTATTTCTCCCATCTTTCCTGTCACTTCTTATTGCTTTTCTTTCCGTGGCTTTACATTGAGTGACAAGCCAAATGGTTTCCCGTAAGCCAAGAAACGATTTACAGTGCTGGGTGGTAACCATATAACCAAACCATATGTACTCCCTACATGTCAATAAGTGGGTTGGTGGAGGGTTAGTGCCCCTCCCCATAAAACAAATAACTCAAAGTCAATTGGCCACCCCTTACGGGATTATGGCGTTTGGAAGTACAGTAGATAGATAGACAATGGCAGTAATGTTAGAGCCAGTTTGTTTTCATCTGACAGAACTGGGCCATTCCTACAACTAGAATACTGTACTGAGTTGTGGTTGCTTGATATTCAATTAGCCGTAGTAATGAGGGAGGAATGAGTCTTCTTGGTTACTGATTGAATCAACCCTGCAGTCTGACTGCACTTGGCCATTGACCAAATTGAATGGGGTCAGGGTTATTTGTTAGGTTAAAACATAACTACCCTATGTACTATAGTGCAGTTGATATGTCTGTCCTCTTTGTGATTTATTCACCAAAGTTTAATTTTTATTTCATTATCCGCCTTGATTATTTTGATGTATTCTACAATTTTTCTTCAGACAGCTGTTCACCGTAAAATTTGATAATCACTTCAGACAGTTATTCCTTCAGCCAAAAATCAGTAATACAGTAACTGAGATATAGCCTGCAGTCCAAAACAGTGATGGGCTGAAACTGAAAGAATTCTGAAGGTGTTAATAAATGTTGACAGTGATTTATTCAAGGATACCTATATGTGGTAATGGCAATGGTAACTTTCACTTTTTTAGTAATGTACAGTTGTTGTTGTTGTTGTTGTTTGTATTATTGAATTTTTTTTTTAATTATTTTTATGGATGTTCAGTTTTTTGAATGTATGAATATGTAATATAACCAGTAATACAGTATATGACTTAGTTCATTAGGCACTGTGTTGGTAGCTTTTACCTTTTTATGGCTTCTACCATCCATGCTTCATCCTTTATTGTCCCATCCAGAGTGTAGGGAGCTGGAGCAAAGCTACTCAGTCCAGACATTTAGTGATAGTTACCAGTCACTTATCCAAGCAGCAGTATATGAGCAGTAAACCCCAATGACCCCATGCTTTTACCCTCATGGACTACATATGATAGAAGTGCCTTTAACCCACATGACTACCAGGTGTCTGTTTCATCGCTGCCAGAATACAATTAGCACTTAACACTCAGAGACGACGCTCCCAAAGATAGCATTGCATAGAGTGAATGGACAATGGGTGCCTCTACCTGCCACCTACCCCTTAGAAGTGGTGGGAAATTGGGCAAGGATGATGAAGAATTGACTGACAGCTAATGCAGGTTATGAAAAGTAATCTTTGAATTACCTGCCAATCTGTGCGTTTGAAATTGTGGATATTTGGGTTAGGATAATGGTGATGTCACAGAAGTCTGTCTATCTCTGTCTGTTGCCAGACACCTCAATCCCGTAAAGGGTGGCCACAAACAAATTGCCTCCATGTCACCCTGTCCTCTGCTATTTCATGGCTCTCCCCCCAGCTCACACACCCCTCCCTCATATACCTCTCCATTCCATCCCTCCATCTCATCCTCAGTCTCCCCCTCCCTCATCCCTCCTCCACCTTACTCATATACACTCTCCTCATTAGTCTCTCACTCTCCATCCTTTCCACGTAGCCAAACCACCTCATTATATTTCTTCTAGCGCTTTCTATCACATATACATTCACACCACAGTGCTTCTTCACTTCTTCATCTGTCAGTTTGTCTCTCTATGTAACGCCACATGCCCCTCTCACATACCAATAACTAATTTCCACTGTATTCACTCTTGACTTGTGTCCTTCCAGCAGGGTCCAAGCTTAACATCCATATGGTAGAGTTGGTATCACAGTACTATCATGCAATGAGTTCTACTTCCATGCTCACTTCCCTATTTCTTATCACTGCTTCCAAAGAACCAGCAACCTTTCTTACTTGTCGTACCCTTTCAAGCACATCCTCCAAACTTCCATCCTTACTCATCACACTACCTAAGTACTTAAATGCACTCACAGTTTCCATTTCCTCATCATCCAACCTCACTATACATTCAGTGACTTCACAGAAGTATTAACTGAAAATTTATTTAGGTTATGAAAATTCTGTTTGAGTGTCAAGAAATAGACATTGGTTTGTATTCAGTTAACCACTAAAAATTTATATTTGAACATTTTGTTTTAGTTACCATCAGATGATTTTATCCATGTGTAAAGAGGACTCCAAGTATTGTAGGGGATCACTGAGGGTTTTATCTAACTCCCCTGTTCATATAGTCTCTCCTAAGCTGAATTATCTTAAAATTTATGTGTAAATTGAGTTGCCTATCTGACTCTTGGTAGTTACATCATGCTGTAATTGGGTTTTCCTCATTGATTTTCATTTTACAGAAATGAGGACTACCAAGACCATGGAGGGACCCAGTGAGGGGAGGGTCACAAGAGTGACATCAGTTGAGATGGAGAGACATAATAGATTGAGGTTTGAGGGGACTTGGTTTGGTGAAGAGGACAAAGGAATACAGGACAAATTCCTAAAGACACATTTAGTGATGGAACTGACACATAAAAGAAGTTGAAGAAGAAGAAAAAAAAGCTCCATTGTACAGGTACTGTATCAATATCTTAACCTCTTCAGATATTTAGGTAGTGTGAAGAGCAAGGATCGAGGTATAGAGGATAAAGTGTATGAGAGGGTACACCAGGAAAAAAAGTTGCTGGTTCACTGAGAGCATTGATAAGAAATAGAGAAGTGAGCATGAACATAAAAAGTCACTAAATGATGGTATTGTGATTACTACTCTGTCCCATGAACGTGAAGCATGGACCCTGTTGAAAGTAAACAAGTCATTTGATTGATTGATTGATTATATGAATGTTATTTTCCTGACTTTTTTGTTCTTTTACCAGGTTCTTGACATCAGGACCGTATTCATTGAACGCAAGACACAGAAGATATTGGAGATAGAAGCTGAGGACAATAAGATTACAGTATTTGTGCTTCTGCATTTCTAGTAAGAAGATTCCGACAAAGTCTTCAGTGGGTAGAGTGCAGGTATTATACCCATAAATTGTTTCTCATCCAGCAAAAATCCTTAACTCCTTTCATGTCAGTTGATAGCCAGATTTGATCAGATTGGAGGCTATATGTGACTAGTGTTCGAGAAGACATTCCTTTCTCATAACAAATTCAGTTTTATGCAGTCGCAGCTTAGTACAGTACAGTATTAAAGTTGTGGAGTGATCGGCTCTGTCAGGTGAAAACAAATCAACTATAGTGAAGGAGTTAGTGAGGGCTGTTTCCATCCATTCCAGTTTTTCACTTCTCAATTTAGCTGCGATAATTTAGTCATCTACCCTTAAATGTTCTGGATTGTGGCAGCTTAGCCTAGCCCCCTACATCTGGAAAGGGATACTACTGTATGGGATTTTATATATATATATATATATATATATATACAGACAGTATATATATATATATTTTTTTTATAGTACTAATAGGAATTTAGAACTGAAGGAGGTAAATATATCCTTCATAAACTTTTTCACAGGAGGAGTTCCTCTCTAAGTAGAATAAAGTTTTATGGATTTAGCAACAGTAAACCAGTACAAGTTATTTCTGAATTAAGTGGGATAATAAAAGAAAGTGTACCAGGTGACAACATTTTTTATTTGTCCGTGCTGCTGCCAGATTACTTTATTCATCTTTGAAAAAGCCACTTGTATTGACGGAGTTTGTTTAGGTTGGTTCATGCTGGTAAAAGTACGAAACACCTTGGGGGACCAGTACTATATCTGCTCAGAGTCCAAGAAAAATTGACAGGTTCCCATGGCCATGTGAAATGTGAGAACTTGGCAGATTGATGCAAGGTTTTATGGGTTTCTGTATGTAATGCTTCAAAAGTAAATGTAGGTAAGAGCAAAGTGATGATGTTGAGAGAGAAGGTGACTCCATTGTGATGTGACAGGGAATGGAGAGAGGGATTTAATTGGTGAGAGGGTTCTCCTGTGTGTATTAATAGAGAAGAGAGATAAATGATCAGAGGAAAAGAGAAAATAGAGATGAAAGGGAAGGAAAGTGGCTGGTGCTATGAAGGTCTTGATACAATACAATGTCTGAGTATGAGAGCTGCAAGATGCTGGCATGAGTAAATTTGAGTGCCTACATTAGTTATTGCTTGTGAAAATTTTGGTATGACATGAAAATGAAAAGTCATGGGTTAGAGCACTGGAAGTTGTTAATGAGGAATGTGTGTGTGAGTGTGGCAAGTGGATAGGATAAGAAAGAATGTGATCTGTCTAAGATATGAAATACTGGTAAGGTCACTAGAGTTGAAGAGGTTATGCATACAGTAGATACTGTAGTGTGATTATATAGAAAGAAAGAATGTAAATAGGGTAGTGAAGAGTGTAGCTGTCTGAAGGTGGAAGGAGGCATGGTAGGCTCAGAAAAAGGTGGCTGGACATAGGAAATGGTTGTTGTAAGGAAGAGAGATGTGAACGTTCAGGGTTGAGCTGGTTGGAACCATTTTGTGCAAAAGAGTATGTGACAAGGGTTTGGCACCCTTGTGTTTACTAACTGACATAGTAGTCATTGGACTGACTCCATCTGATAAGTAATATGAAGCACATGATTGTGGCTGTTTATGCCTATGAGGTGGCCTTGAATGGTGAGCAAATGAGAATGTGTTCCATTACATTGAGCAGGCTTTTTATCACTCTACCTCATCCCATGCTTTGGTCTGGGTGATGAGTGAAGAGTAATTATAGTGATGATATTGATTTTTAGCTTTACCAGCTCTCCATGTCTCAGATAATGAATCAAAGCATGACAGAAAAGTTTTTGGACCATTCATGTAGCTGTTTTATATTTATTTGATTATTGCTTGGTGGTAGGTGGGGGCACTCACCATCCACTCACTCAGTGTAGCGCTGCTTTCGGGTGACTGCCCTTTCCTCTCTTCCTTCCTTCCTCTTCTGTCTTTGTTTCCTTTCTTCTTTCCTTTTCATTCTGTCTTTGGGTGACACTACACTGAGTGACAAACCATTTACTATGCTGGGTGGTAACCATATAACCAAATTATAGTGTCTAGTGGTTTAGTGAGTAATTAAGGTGCTTCAGTCAGACTGAGCCTGTGCAGGTTTATATTCAAGGGGTGGTTGGGGTTTATTACTCTCTTAATGCCACTCGGGGATGAGTGAGGCTGGTCAGTCTCATCTTAAATATCAGGACCAACTTGCCTAGCCCTGGGCTCCCACACTCCTCATGGGAAAACACAGGATGATGATGATGAAAAGGGTTTTGAAGATGCAGATGATAATGATGATTTTTGTTGACAGATGTACGGATGGAATACAAGAAACCAGTCAGCAGTAAAAATCATCCACATCTCTCCATCCAGTCACCCAGCTATCTCATCATGCTGGTAAAAGCTAAGTCAGAATCTGTGTTGTACAACTTTTAGAATTAGGGCCATATTCTATGCTCTTTTCACTTTAACTTGACGTAAAATTGCTATCTTTCCATCTTGAATAATGAGTTGGAAAACAGATTAACGCTAAAGTATGATGCTTGTCACAAAGAAGTTCCATGAAAATGATGTAGAGCTGATGTACAGTATTGTCATCAGTTTCGGTGCTATGTGAAATAAGCCAGCAAAATAACAAAATCTGGACCAAGTTAAGGTAAAAGGTCAGTAGGTGGGAAAGGAGTGTTTTTAGCACCACATCTTCAATAGATTTTCTTGGCATATTACACCTTAACATTTTCTTGCATACTATTTCGTTTCGTTTCGTTTTTGAAGGCTCCAACATGCTTGCATGCGTCGGCCTTGGTCACCTAATGGCGGCTTTCCACGCTGCTCGATCCCTGGCAGCCTCCCTGTTCAGTCCCTTAACCCTTAAGTCACACTTAATGACCTCATCCCATGTCTTTCTCGGTCTACCCCTCCCAACCCCTCCCCCAATATTAACACCTCTCACCCTCTGTACCCAAATATCATCCCCCATCCTCTCCACATGTCCAAACCACCTCAGCCTACATCTCCTCATCACAACACCAGTACTCTCCAGTCCCATCCTACCTCTCAACTCTTCCATCGTAAACCCAACCCCCCCAGGCCTTGCACGGAGGGACGCATTGCACATCCACCTAATCATTGTCATTTCTGTACGTTTAAACCTGCGAATATCCTCTTCCTTTACTGCCCAGGTCTCACTACCAAACAGCATCACACTCCTAACACATGCTGCATACAAAGACCCCTTAGCACGTAAGGAGAGTCCTCTCAATGTCAGGAGAGGCAACAGCTCCCTGAACTTCTTCCAACCACTTCTCACTCTAGCAACCGAGCTAACTCCAGCCCCACCTCCGGCACATAACATGTCTCCCAAATAACGAAACTCCTCCACACACTCAAGAGACTCACCTGCAAGTTCAACCCTCTCACGCCTAACAATCTCCACTTGCTCTCCCCGACATGCCACATACATGAAATCAGCATCATCTTGCAGTCTACATCTAATACTACTACATCTCTTGTGCACCCACTTATCACAAACACTACACAAGATAGAATTACTTCCCACACCCTTGTGGCAAACTGCACATGGCCACTCTCCCTCTCCTCTGATTGTACCACCACCAACCCTAGATATCATCACTTTTGTTTTATATGCATTTACCCTTAAGCCCTTGTACCCCATACCATCTCTCCACTTCTTAAATCTTTCCTTCGCCTCCTTTTCATTCTCCACAATCAACACCAAATCATCAGCATACAACATCTCCCATGGGAGTCCATCTCTGATGTCACGTGAGAGGGCTTCAGGCACCATGATAAACAACAAGGGACTCAAAACTGACCCCTGATGCACACCAACATTCACGGAAAACTCATCACTCAAAACTCCATTCACTCTTACCTGGGTGCGAGCACCCATGTACATGGCCATAACCACCCTAACCAGCCATTCTTCCAACCCTAGCTTTCTCATTGCCCACTTCACCACCTCTCTAGGGACTCTGTCAAAGGCCTTTTCCAAATCAACAAAAACAAAATACAATTCCCTTTTCTTGCCAATATATTTTTCCTGAAGCTGTCAAACAATGAATATGGCATCAGTGGTCCCCCTGCCTGGCATAAACCCAAACTGTATCTCATCGATATTCACTCTTTCTCTAATCATACCTTCTAGAACTCTCTCCATTACTTTCATTATCTGATCTAAGAGCTTTATACCTCTGTAATTTCCCCTTTCCAGAGCATCACCCTTTTCTTTGTACACATTTACAATTACACTCCTCAGCCAATCATCTGGGACAACACACTCATATATAATCCTATTTATCAGGTCAGTGACTAACCTCACCCCAGTATCTCCTGAGGCCTTCAACATTTCGGCAGTCAACCCAGACACACCTTCCGTCTTCCCCACCCGCATCCTGCCTATTGCCTGACTCAAAGTAGCAGCGTCAATCAAAGGCCAAGGGCCAAACACTGGATCAGCGGGCTCCAAACCTTCTCTGTCCCAATCAAACTGCTCATTCAACAATCGGCTATAATGCTCTCTCCATGCATCTTTAATATCCTCACTGTTCACCACTACCCTTCCATCATCATTCTTCACACACTGCTCACCTACAGTGTCCCGATTATCCCTCTTCACCTGATTTGCCACCCTAAAAATCATATTTTTCCTTTCTTCATGATTTAGATTGTCAAGTAAAAGTCTCTGTGACTCAGACTTTGCCCTGTATACCTCTCTTCTAGCCCTGTGCTTGGCAGCCAAGTACTCCTCCCTGTTACCACCATTCTTCCGTTCCCGGAAAAGCCTTCTTTTCTCCTTAACTGCAGCTTCTACACCCTCATCCCACCACCAAGTTACTTTATGTCTTGGTGGGCCTCTTGTCCAACCGCATATTGCATCGGTAACTCTCAAGAGGTTGTTCTTAAGGGCTCTATACTGTTCATTAACGCCTCTGTCTATGGCTTCCTGTTCAGCCACCACTCTCCTCATCTCGCTATAAAAGGCATCCCTTACTGATTGGTTTCCCAGCTTCCATATTTTCCTCCTAGGTACATATGTCCTCCTTCTTATCACTCGTTCCTTAAGCACCATGTCACAAATCAACAGTTTGTGCTGCTGCACACACTCCTCGCTTCCTATAACTTTAACATCCCTCACTAATCTCCTATCAACCCTCCTGACCAGAAAATAATCTATCTGACTACTATTTCCCCCGGACTCGTACGTAATCAACCGGCTGATTCTTTTCCTAAAATGTGTGTTGCACACAATCATGTCCATAGCCCCCCCAAACTTGAGTATTCTTTCCCCTTCTGCATTCCTCACACCATATGCACATCCTCCATGGACTCCTTCATAACCTTGAGCTGCTTCACCCACATGACCATTAAATCCCCTCCCAGAACCACTACCTCATCATCACCCATACCACTCACTACACGTATTAAATCATTTATATCATTTTAATAAGCAACATAGTCTACATTAATAGTATAAAGGAGGATATTGAGGTGTAATGTACAGGATGAATCACTAAGGGAGAGGTGTTACAAAATCCTTGTAGTCACTCAGAATATGACCCTTAGTAGGACAGATGTAAGGTGCATAATATTACAGCTGAGTTCACAAAAGTGTGGACAGTCCCCCAGTTTTTATGATGATTTGTGAAGTGTGAAATGCTGATGAGTCATGTCTTGACTTTTCTATATTAGTGATGATTCCACAGTTTAATGTGGGTTGCAGGCTTATCACACCTAACTATTACAGGTGTCCCTTAAATGACCAACAGATTATTGGACCTTTCTTACACCTTAGTACACTCAGTTTCACAACAAAGTCAGTCAAGATTTTGACATTAAGGTAAATTTACAGAGTCACTTCTTTGCATTTGAAAAAATGAAATAAGATGTACATTGAAAGAGCTTTACAGGGTGATCAAAAGGTTATCAGTTATATGGGCCTTATTTTGTGATTAACTTACCCTCCCCTTACTTTATCCTACACTCTGCTCTTTTCAACCCTAACTGTACCTTCTGTACCCAACCCTACCCTACTTTTCCCTACCCTATCCTACATTGCCTTACCTTACCCTGCCAGCCTGCCAACCTGCCCACTCACCCTACCCTATCCAGGCCTGACTAAACTAAACCTAACCTAGCCTGACTTACCCAACTCAACCCTACCTGTCCAAACCTAACTTAATTTAACCTTCCCTACACTATCCTACCCTACCTCACCTTAGCATACCTTACCTAATCTTCCCATATCTACCGTGTCTTGATTCCACCTTACTTTAACCTACCCTACCCTGTCCTGCCCTTCATGCTTACCCTTCCCTACCCTATCCTGCCTACCCTTCTCTAACCAACACAACACAACCCAACCCAACCCAACCTAACCCAACACAACCCTACCCTACCCTACCCTACCC